>VCHN02002014.1:0-18947 GCA_007115665.2 Sequoiadendron giganteum
TGTCTTGAGTCCAGTCTATGTCATCCTTTAAGCAAACTTGCCCTCCTCAGAAGTGGATTTTTCTATGGATCCCTTCGTTAGGTGACCCTACGTCTACTTGTTACCTTAGAATAGGTGGTCCTCCTTATCCCATAGGTGAGTTTGAGTCTGGTTTGTGTCATCCTCGCCTTTCTATTCCCTAAATAGGTGATCCTATTGTCCGCAGGGGCGATCTCGTGTCCCGTCCGAGTCTCCTAGTCCTTTGTTTGTACATTTCCTAGTATAGGAAAAAAATTTATCTGTAGAGGAAATCTTGCATCCATCCATACCATCCTCATCTATACTATTCAAACAATAAGCAATCACATCATCTTGATAGGCGTTGTCGTCTACGTCCGTACATCTGAAGAAAGGGGTGATCCTTTAACCTAGATAGGCAATCCTATTACATGTAGATGCGATCCCATCCACTTTTAGATAGATGATCCCACAATCTAGAGAGGCGAATGTGCTATACACAAAGGCGGATATGCTTCCCATACAAAATCTAGAGAGTCAACCCTTCGTGTCATGATTAGCCTATATCTTCCTCAATCCGAAACCATAGTCCTATAGTTTTTCCCCTATATATCCATCTCCAAATGATCACTTTCGTCTCATGAATCCTCATAAATCTATCCAAACATCATCCCCTTTTGAGCAGGGGGCTAGCTAAACCTATCCTGCATTCATCCAATGATCGTCGTCATCATTTTAGCTACACCATTGAATATTGGAGTCTATCCCATCACATCCATCAATCATCTTATTATGAGCTTTAATAATCCCATCATCCTAATATGAGCTTAATTCACATCCCAATTTGAGTTTTATCCCATCCACATCCAAGGTCTTCTAATATTGAAACAAATATTAAGATCCTTTTCTTCTAATCATCTATTCCCCTCTCTTCAATCAATATCTCTCTAATCCAACATCATGAATTCTTATACTCCTCTTGCACAACCAATAATTTTAGTCAAGGGAAATCCTAACTATGTTGATGATGACAATGAAAGTATTGTTGATCAAGATGAGTATGATATAGATCCCTTCGATGCTATCATTTCTAGTAAGCTTTCCCCAAGCATCATCCAAAATCTAATCAGTCATCCAAACTATTCCATCACTTCTTCATCCACACCTAATAACAATCCTTATGCTACCTTTGACAAGGGGTATCCAGTATCTTCCCCATCCACATATTTATCATATCCTTCATCTACATATCTCTCTTATCCACCATCCAAATGTTCCCACCTCAATCCACCATCCCAATATGCCTACCTTAATTCCCTGTCTACTTTCTCCAGCATTTTTCCACCACCCACATCCTCTTCTCCTAATCCATCATCCCAATCTTCCCACCTTAATCCACCATCTTAACATGCCTACCTTAATTCCCCATCTACTCTCTCCAACATCACTCTACCACCCACGTCCTCTTATCTTAATCCATCATCCCAATCCTCCCACCTTAATCCACCATCTCGATATTCCTACCTTACTTCCTCATCCACTTCCTCTAACGCCAATCCTTCATCCACATATTGCTATCTTAATTCATCATACACATCCTCCTAGATCACTCCATCCTCCACTCCCTTATATTTTAATCCTCCCTCCAATCCACCATACCTTAATCCTCTATCTAATCTTGATCCACTCACCAATCCTAATCCTCTATCTCCTCTTAGTCCTACATCCAATCCCATCCACTCATCTAATCCTAATCCACCAATCCCTAATCCTAGTCCTCCACCCATCCATAATCCTTCATTCATTCCCATCACCCCACCTAAACCTACAATTCCTAAAGACCTCATTCCAAATTTCATCCAATGACTCATGGAAAAGAAGACATCTTCAAATCCACATCCTGAAGTCATGGATCCATCCAATACCACTCCATCATGTATGGTCACCAATGATGAGTCCCTTCTCCATCCCCACCTATCATTACTATTACCACTCCTAGCACCACCCAAACTATTGAACCCATCCAACTTTTTGAATCCATTGAATCCCCATCTCCTACGCCTAGAACTGCCAAACCCATCAAAGACACCCAAATCCAATCCACTCCTCCTACTCGTAGTATCACCGAAATCCACTCCCATGAACTTCATGAATCTTCCATCCTTCCATCCACCCCATTTGAAGATTCCATCCAAAATTCCTCTTCGACCACACCATCTACACCCATTGAAACATGTCAAGAGCTTGATCTAGAGCATACCAACATATCTCCTCCTCCACACTCCATCTCAAGATCATATTCCGCCATCCATTCCATCCCATGATCCCTCTCGTCAAGGTTCAAATCATGATTCTACCATCCCTTCCACCCCATCTCAAGATCACACTAGCTCATTCGCTCCATCCCATGATCCCATTTGCATTCGAGATCCAATCACTTCATCTCATGAGCCCTTATCACCCATTGCCACAAATCTAGATCCTCTAATACCACCTAATCCCTCTCCCAACACCTTATCACGCATTCCTCCTGATCATGATGTTACTATCCCCTCATCTCCATCTCATGATCCTTCATCACCACCTAGCCCTACCCTTCTGACACCACTTTTATATCACCTTGGTACAATTACACTCATCCATGGTGGTTTTCTTGTAGAAGAAGAAAAAATCATATACACCACCTATCCTCCTCCACCTAATAATGGACTTGCATCATGTTTCAAAAATAATAAGAATTATTTCATAGATTGAATGATCAAGACTATGAATATCAAGGAAAAGGTGTAGGCCTTCATGAGCAAGGTATTTTATAGCCTATCCAAGTCAAAGAACATCCATTGCACAAGGTCTTGGATATATCTCTCAAGGATCACGATCCAAAAATGTTGGTACAACCTTTGTACATCCTAAGCGAGCCTCTTCCAAAAGAATAATAGGCTCTTCCCATCAGTCCACCAAACCATTTGCTGCCATCCCCCCTCCATCACATCACCTTAAAACAACCACCATATTCCTCCTTCATCCTCCATTTTGGGTCCTTATGTGCCTCCATCCACCATCACACATCATCCATGTACTAAGTCCATTTTAGGCCCTGACATCCCAAAATCACCTCCTCCATCTCATCCTTCTCATCCTCTCATCCATCCATCACCTATCACTAGCACACATCATAAAAATCCTAAATTCATAATCCTTGATCAAGATCAACAAAGGAACCCTTCCATGCATGTTATCTCACATCCTCCATCCACACACCATTTCCAAAATCCTACCTGTATCACTTCATTCATGTTTCCTCCACATCATCCATCTCCTTGTACCCATCCCATTTATATTAAAAGCACTTTGGATGAAAAAGTAAAAATGCATAAGTCTAAACATCCACATGAATCTAAAACCCCTCATGTCCCCACCAAAATAAATGTTGAAGAAAAAAAAAATCCAATCCAAAATCCAAATCAATCCCAAAGGTTACAAAGGTCCACTAAAGAAAAAATCAAAACCATGTGGATCCGAAACAAAAAAGATGCAATGCATTCAAATGAAAAATCTATAACAACATCCAAATTTGCTAATCCAAAGGCTAAAAATTCACATACTCTATCTCCTAAATCTATTTTGGGTCCTTATGTCCCAACTCCTCCATTATCTCCACACTCTCCATCCATTCATACTCTTATCCTTTCACATCCACCATCGTATGTGCCAATGTTGGACTTGAAAAAATTACCCCATCACACATCCACTCCATCATTCCATCCATACACTTTCCAATACCCCATCCATTATCCCAAATATCTCCCCCATCAAATCCCTTTAATCTATTCTCTTGCATAATCCACCCATTCTAATAAGGTTGTACCAACACCCAATAGTCGTTTCACACATGGGCTCTTCTTACCTCATATAGAACTTGATGTGTGAGTCCTCCATCTATCCCCTTCTCACATCTTCCAAATCCATTTTCCACATCCCTATTCTTATCCACCTCCATCCACATCCTATGTAAAAAAATCCAAAAACATCCAAAAAAGGTCAAAAAAGTCCAAAAAAAAAGTAAAAAGAAAAATCCATCCAGTGGTGAAAACTTGGCAAACAGACACCTTGGATAAGTACCATGATGAAAACCTAGAAAATAGGTATCATGTGTAAATACCCCATCTAGTTTACTTCCACACTTGGGGGCAACGTCATCCCATTCCTCCATCTCCTCCATCCCATCTATCTTCCACATCCTACCCATCATATCCCATTTACCCCAACCCCTCCATTCCCCTTATGATCTTGATAAAGACAAGGGCACCTATCTATACATGATTTAGACACCTCTTGGTATACATCCCCCTTTTCCATTCACTACCATATTCCTTATCCTCCCCCATCCACTTTCCTTATCCATGCATCCTATGCATATCCATCTACCTTCCTTGTCGTCGAGTCATGCTACAACCCATCTCCATTATTTATCTACCCATCCTTCTATCTTCCATCCCTCCTACCTCATCATACATGACATATCTACAGTGGGGCATGTTCTTATTTCTTTGTGACATATTCCTTGGAGACATCATTCATCCAACCTATCATCCCTTCCATCTCCCTATTATTATCTCTACATCCTCCTTCCATTAATCCCTCCAAAACCTTTATCCCTTTATACCATGATCCTTTCATATCCCCATCCTTATCTTCCCATCCATCCATCCAAAGAAAAATCCATTCCATCTTCCAAATCCTTATTTTCCTCCATCCATCCATCCCCCAATCCCTTCCATCTTTCCAAATTGTTATCCCTCTATCCATCCCTCCTAGCATCTTTCCATCTCCCTATCTTTATCTATCCATCCATTTATCTCTATTTTCATTCCATATCATAATCCCTTGTCATTGGTATCTAGCTATAGGCTACCCCATGCAATCCAATGCTATTCATCGCACTATCATCACTCCTATCTATTTCCTACATCTTCTCAATATCTTGTCACTTTTTATCACTCATCTATCCATCATCTCATCCTCCTAATTCATATTTTTATGGTTTGGATAACTATCCCATTTCTAAGCTTCATGTAATCCACATCCAACATATCAATCATCCTATCCACAAGATTCATCTTGTGTCATCATATTGGCTCCATCATTGTGTCTCCTTATCATGGTCATCTCATCATCCCTTATCCATTGTCTGGCATTGGTATTTTTGTCAAACTATGTTGCCTCTACGCTTTCACGTAGGCAAGGTTAATGTGAGAATTGGATATGAAGGTAGCCACCCAAGATATAGAGGCCTAATGGAAGCACAAGCATAAGAGAGATATAAAAGATATGACAAGAATGAACTGTATTCTACCAATAATGCAAATAGAATGTATGTACAAATGTGGTAGAGACCCCTTGGTTATATAGCCAAGGTGACTACATAGGAGGACATAATATTATGACAAGTTTCGTAATCGTAGGACATGAGACAAATGTGAAAAGCTATCATTCCACCTAAAGTGGAAAAGTGATAATGTGATAATCACCACAAATGGTGGATCACCCACAAAAGGTGGAGAGGTAATAACATGATAAGTCCACCAAAAGTGGAAAAGCTCCAACTACCTCCTATGTGGTCCCTAAGTAAACTTAGGTGTAATCATGACCTAAGACAAGGTACAACATATTTAATTACACCAACACCCCCCTTTAAGTGCAACTTAGGGAGAATGTACACAAAAGAAAACAATGCAAGATGGGTCCCAACAACTAGGCCATGTTAGGTAACCATGTACAAATGCAATGAAATCTCTTATAAAGTGGAGAAAAGGAGAAAATCATGTGGGAAAAAACTCCCCCCCAAAAGAGAGATGAAAAACCAAGAGAAAAAGCTCTCAAATGTATGAGAAGGACAAAACCCCTAGAAGAGGAAAAAGTCCCCCCCATAAGAAGTCAAGTGACATCCTCAGATGAAACATCCTACACCCCCAAGAGAGATCACAAATGATGATATGTACTCTCAGTGAAGGGTTTGGTGAAGATATTTTCAACCTACTGTGTTGTAGGACAATACTGCAAATCAATGACCTGCTCCTATATCAGCTCCCTGATGTAGTGCATATGAATCTCGATGTGTTTGGTCCTCTGATGGTGAACCAGATTCTTCAAGATCTGGATGGCACTCTGCTTGTCACAATGAATGACTAAAGGACATGGAATGGTGAATCCAAAATCAGTGAGAATATTCTGAAGTCAAATAGCCTCAGTAGCAAGATTAACAACCCCACGATACTCAACATGAGTCGAAGAAAGAGCAATAACATACTGCTTCTTACTCTGCCAACAAATGGGGCCAAAACCAAGATGAAAGTTGTAGCTAGAAGTGGACTTACAATCATCAACATCGCTAGCCCAATTAGAATCTATATATCCCACCAAGGTAAGTCCTGTCCCTGTTGTATAGTGAATCCCATGATGATGTGTATCATGTATGTAATGCAAGACATGTTTGGATGCTTTCTAATGAAGCTCATGTGGTTCCTACATAAAGCGTGAAACCATGCCAAATACAAGGAGATATCAGGGCATGTGTGATTCAAGTATATGAGACTACGAACAAGTTGACGATACAAAGTGGCATCAACAAGTGGAGTAGAACACTTAGCCACAAGCTTGTCTCCTGAAAGAAAGGGAGTCAAAGCAGGCTTACAATCAACCATGTGAAATTGAGCTAGAAGATCAAGAGCATACTTGGGCTGAGAAAGAGATATCCCAGAAGTTGACCGTGTGATCTCAATCCCAAGAAAATAGTACAAAAGGCCCAAGTTATTCATAGAAAATCTATCTTGCAAAGTAGATTTGACATTGGCAATGATGGATGAGGTACTCCCTATAATGATCAAGTCATCAACATAGAGCACAAGTAGCAAATGAGAGTCACCTTTTCGCAAAATGTAGACATTCGGATTTGAATGACACCTGGTGAATTCTGCTAAGATAAGAAAGGAATCCATCTTGGCATACCAAGCCCTAAGGACCTATTTGAGACCATAGAGAGACTTACTCAATCTGTAAACCAAAGAATAATCCTATATGAATCCTTGCGGCTGCTCCATGTAAATCTCCTCATGAATATCTTTGTGAAGAAATTCATTCTTCACATCCATCTGATGTACAACCCAGCCATGAGCTGCAACAATAGCAAGTATCAAGCAAATGGAGTTCATCTTAACAATGGGTGCAAAGGTCTCTGTATAATCAACACCTGGAACCTATGAGAAGCCTTTTTCCACAAGCTGAGCCTTGTATTTATCCACACTTCCATCCGCTGCGTACTTGGTCCGATAGATCCACTTACATCAAATGATATTTCTCCCCTTAGGGAGTGGAACTAAATACCATGTGTGGTTCCTCATCAAGGAACTATACTCTTCCTCCATTAATGAATCCCACTATGGAACTCTTGATGCTTCCTTGAAGGACAGTGGATCAGAGGCACTAGCAATAAAAGCATGTTGAAAATCTTGATGTTGTGAATGAGTCCTTCGAGTATCTAAAGGATCCCCAAGAAGAGAACCTACTGACTCAAGAGTCTGTCGAGACCAACGAGGTCTTGTAGGAGATGAAGGACAAGGCTCCTCAACTACAAGTGGAACCTAAGAAGGTGTGATCCCGTGAGTTGGAGTTGAGGGAGAATCATAATTTGAGTCACTATCATCACTTTCCACTATGGAGGAAGGAAGAGCAGCATTAGAGGCCAAGCTAGGAGAGCTTTCCTCAAAGTGAACACTCCTCTCAATGAATAGCTCATGTGTCTTTGGATCCAAAAGTCTATATTCCTTAACACCTTCAGGATATCCAACAAATATGCAAGGCCTACTATGAGGTTCCAATGCCTTGCGCTTCTCTGGAGGTATGTGTGCCAAAGCTAGACAACCAAAAAATTTGAAGTGTCTCACAATTGGATTTCTACCACACCAAGCCTCAAAAGGAGTCATACCCTTCAAAGCCTTATGGGAACCCAATTTTGGTTGTGAGCGGCACAACTGATAGCTTATGCCCAAAATTGAGGACCAAGAGAATGAGCATGAATCATGTAGCTAGCCATCTCCTTAAGGGTTCTATTCTTCCTTTCAGCAACACCATTCTGCTGTGGAGTGTAGGAAACTAAATGTTGAAGATCAATCCCCTCAAGAATAAAAAATTCCTCAAGTCTATTGTCCACATATTCCCTTCCATTGTTTGTGCAAAGAATCTTGACTTTCTTCCCTGATTGCTTCTCAACATGAGCCTTGAAGGCTAGAAATCTATCAAACACTTCACTCTCGTGAACAAGAAAATAGACCCATGTGAATCGAGAGTAGTCATCAATGAAGCTGAGGACATAGCAAGCCTTGCTAAATGATGGCATTGGAAATGGACCTACCACATCACTGTGAACCAATTGAAGAACTTCCAAAGCTCTCCGAGAATTCCCTTTGTCAAACTTCTCTTCTGGATGCTTAGCCAAGGAACAACTTGAACAAACACCATTGAAAAAGTTGATTTGAGGGAGTCCTGTAACCATATCCTTGGTGCTAAGTTGCTAAAGATAGTGGTAATTTAGATGTCCAAACCACTCATGCCATAGCTTACTTTTTGAATTTGAATGAGTGAGCAAGACTGTACAAGGAGACTTAGGAATAAAGTGGGAAAATGAGTAAAGTCATGTGTTGTGATTGGCTTGTCCCACTGCAACCAAGGCATCATCCTTAAGTTCTTTGACCCCAACTAAATCTGGTAGAAACTCAACTTTCTTGCCATCTCCAAAGTGAGTGATTTGGTAGATTGAAAGAAGATTGGTGCTCAAGTTAGGAACATAGAGAACATTCTCAAATGTTCCATCATCCATGACAACCAAACCTTTGCCTTCAAATTCCACTTGAGTATCATAACCTATGAAGATGTGAGGTACCTTAGATGGCTCTAATGAAGAAAAATTCTCCCTTGTAGAACCCATGTGATGAGTGGCACCCGAGTCAAGTATCCATTGTTGTGAAGAACCTATAGTAGCCATAAATGCTTTCCATTTTCCTTTTGATTGTGAGGAAGTGGAAGGAGATGAATCCTTCTTCTTGTAGGCGGATGGAAAATTGATGTTGTTCTTCTTGATGATGTTTGTCAACTCATCAATTTGTTTAGTGTGGCAATGATGCTCATCATGACCAAATCTCTTGCAATATGAACAAGTTGGTCTATCCTTCTTGCTTGAATTTCCCTTCTTGGGAGAAGATGAAGAAATCCCTTGTTGTGGAGAGGATGATTGTGCTTTATCTTGTTGTGTCTTTGGCTTAAATTACTTCTGCTTCTTGTTAAAACCCTTGCCTTGAGTCCCTTGATCCCCTTGATTAGCCACCAAAGCTTTGGACTTTGAAGACTTGAGAATCCCCATGCTTATTAAATTTGCTTGCTCTAACATCAAAATTTTTGTGGATGCATCAAATGATGGAAGAGTGAAATAACTACCCACAATCAAGCGATGGGTTTGGAAGCTAGAAACAAATGCTGCATATTCTGATGCAAGCTTTCCCAATAAATTGTAGACCAATTGTGCATCCTTTTTGTCAATGCCACAATCCTTAAGTTGTGCTTTTATCTCATTTGCATTAGTGACATAGTCTTGGATTGTATCAAAATTCTTGGGATCTAACATTGTGAGATAATTTTCAAGCTGATAACCTCTAATCTCATCAACTTGGCCATACAATTGACCAAACTTTTCCCAAGCTTCTTTGATTGTTTTACACTTTTCAATTTGAAAGATTAGATCTTTTGGTACATATTTCCTTAAAGTTCCAAGAGCCATAGTATTTTAAGTGAGCCAATCCATATGAGCATTAGGATCAGTTTTAGGATCAGATGGTGCAACAATAATTCCATCAATATAATGAGTTAATCCTTTTTCCATTAACTTACTCCAAGCATCAATTTTCCAAGAAGCATAGTTATGTGGAGGTAACAAAGGAAAATCAGGAGAACCCATAGCATCAAAATGAAAGAGAACATGATAGATAGAGAGAGACACAATCACACAAAGACACCCCCAAATTCACTCAATCAAAGAACCCCCCCCCCAAAAAAAAAAGAAGAAGAAGATGGTTTGGCACTTTATACTTAGTGCATGTACAATGGCCACTTGCAAGACAAGTAAAGTGGGCTTCTGATTTTCAATGTTTTACAACAACCTTTAGTAGGCTACAACAAACTCAAATGACTAATACAAAAGACCAAACTGATTTCTTAGCTTTACAAATGCCAAAATGGGCCAAAAATGACCAAGTGTTGAAAGTACAATTTCTGATCACAATTATTACAAACTGATAGCACCACTGTGAAGTTCAAAAAAATAATGCACTTTCAAAAAAAATGACACCTGAAAAGGAGTTCGTATGAGCCTAAATGAAGCCCCGAAAGTTGCAAAAATGGTGACAAATTATATTTTTCAAAAAATCCATGCATCAAAACCAAAAACCAATCACACCAGAGCGTAGAGCACAAACAATTAGCCGAAATAAAATAAAAATTCTCAGAAAAAGGAGTCTGAATGAGCAAGATATGAGCATTTGAAGATGAACTGCAAATTCAACAATTCAATTGGAGAGGGGGGCAATTTTTTTTGACAATGCTGACATAGTGGTGACATCAGCCAATTGGTGGATTAAATTTGATGTTCACGTAGACGTCAAAAAGGAATATACTCATATGTCAAAATATTTTCCAGACTATGTGTTTAAACTTGACAGCCTTCGGCCCATCACACCTTGTAGAGGGGATCTACCAAAATATTCTTTATGGGCACAAGAATTGTTTAAACCGGTTGCTGGATTTTTTAAGGTTGCCAGAATTTTTAAAAAACCCGTCGACTGATTGTTTGACAGTCGGTAAAATGCTTGACCATTCGGTAGAGTTTGAATGGGCCCGCGGGTGGATGGCGGGCTAGTGGCCTCCTGTAACGTGGCATCGCGTGGAGCGCACGGTACGGTGAAATAAAAAAATAATCCACGGATTTTAATTTTTCAAAAAAAAAATTCAAATTTTTTCCAACAATAAAATATTATTTTTCAAAATTGTACCGTTGTTGTTATAATGACACTTGAGGGTCATACGACTTCTTGGGAAATTTGTTTTTGCCTTATCGGACAACTGTTCCAATTTGGACGATTTGGCAATCGATCTTAGGGTTTTTGGCCCTTCTAAACGTGATGGCGATGTCCTTTTTGGCTGAAAACACTTTGAAAATATGGCTACCTCTCGGATCTAGCAACCACCTCCAATCTTCAAACCCTTGTAGATTTTGCCTCCAATGTCCAATTGAGACAAAAGAAAAGGAAAATCCAATTTTCTCGAACACTTTGGTTGCACTGGTGAGCTCAAATCTGATGCAACAAGCTCCCAAAATACACCTGCAATTCAAGGCCAAAAATGGAATCCCCCCCAAAATCCGGTATTTCTATCAAGAAAATACAAGATTGCACTCAAGATCTCCCCAAAATGACAATCCAAAGGCACTCCGATGGCTTTGATACCATGTAAGAATTGGCTATGAAGGTATCCACCCAAGATCTAGAGGTCTAATGGAAGCACAAGCATAAGAGAGATAAAACCAATATGACAAGAATGAACTGTATTATGCCAATAATGCAAATAGAATGTATGTACAAATGTGGTAGAGACCCCTTGGTTATATATCCAAGGTGAGTACATAGGAAGACATAATATTATGACAAGTTTCGTAATCTTATGACATGAGACAACTGTGAAAAGCTATTACTCCACCTAAAGTGGAGAAGTGATAATGTGATAATCACCACAAATGGTGGATCACCCACAAAAGGTGGAGAGGTAATCACATGATATGTCTATGAAAGGTGGAAGTGATAAAGTAATAACATGATAAGTCCACCAAAAGTGGAAAAGCTCCAACTACCTCCTATGTGTTCCCTAAGTAAACTTAACTAAGGTGTAATCATGACCTAGGACAAGGTACAACACATTTAATTACACCAATAGTTAATCATTTGATCAGCCCCTAGGGCATTTTTTCATCCGATATTTGCATCAAGGTCCCCACTGTCCTCTTTCCACTTTTATCCATGGTCCGTCATTAGTCTTTTATTGAACTATAATGGATTTGTACTTTCACATAGGCAAGGCTAATCTTTGATCAACCCCTAAGCCCCTAGGTCTATAGGGTGTGCTTCAGTGTCATGTTGTGTCATCAAGTATGTCCCTATTCAGCTGGTACCTAGCAACAAAGGCTACTAGTATCATGAGGTTCAATCGATTTCAAGTATCCTGAGTCATGTTGATCATCTAATCTATCCACCATCTTTGGTCTTAACAGGATGTATCCTTCCTAAATTAGACCGCATCAATCCCATCCCCCCTTTTGATCCTATGTCAAAGGAAATTTGAAATAAGTTGTGATCTTTTGATGCTTTTGACATTTTTTTTTATCATTTGAGCTTTCTATCATACTCTGTTAGGGTCTCCATGATCCATCATATCATGGTGTTCTTTGACAGGTAGACATAGGGGCATATCTTGATTTTGTATGTGATCTTATCTTCCTGGTTGTCTCGTGTAGTATCCACCAAGATCCTTGTGGTCTTGTGTTATGCTTGGGCATACTTTGTGTTTGTGTTTTTCTAACATTGGCCCTACCAAAGCCTTCGTGACTTTGGGATGTTGGACTAACCTTTTTGCTTGTTGTGTTAGTCCTATGCATGCAATACGATGTCACCTTGGTTCCTCATACCCTGGTGCATAGTATCTCATGCTATATCAAATTAAGTGCTCACTACATGTCAGTTTTTATATGACACTCCTCATTTATTCATCCTTCATCACTCTCCCTCATCTATCTATCCTATCTATTTTCATCCCTCCACCTCCTCCACCCTCATCATTTCATCATCTCTTCAATCTTCTTAGGATAATATACATTTTTTATTCTAAGCATCTATTCATCCATCCTCATCATTTCATCATCTCTTCAATTTTCTTAGGATCATATAGATTTTTTATTCTAAGAATATTTCCCTTCACCATCTTCATTCATTTCAAAAATATCAAATCTCAATCCAATCCTTATCCATTTGATCTTGCACAAATCATCTAATCACATCCTTGTTCTAGTTCCCCACCTTGCTACAAGCCTTAAACCAATCATCATCATCATCATCGTCATTATCGTCGTCATCATTGTTAGGATGTATCCTTCCCCATCCTTTTGTGTTGTTTTGGGATGTATCCTTCCCTCATCGATAACACTCTCATCGCCATCCTCAGGATGTATCCTTCCCTATCCTTTTGTGTTGTTTTGGGATGTATCCTTCCCTCATCAACAACACTATTATCATCATCATCGGGATGTATCCTTCCATATCCTTGTGTTGTTTCAGGATATATCATTCCCTCACCAACAACAGTACATCCATCATCAATCAATCTTGGCTTGCAACTTGACAGGGGCAACATCACATTTGTCCTTGAATCTATTTTTGCTTGCTTACTTCTCATCTTCTCCCTTCATTATCTCTTCCTCATCCCATCCCACACCACTCCACAAATAAAGGTTTCACTCTGCACTTCTAACATAATTTTGGTGAATGTTAGATGTATCTGATTCCAAGTTTCCATCATGTTTGAGGATAAGTTTCCAGATGGCAATAGAGCATGGATTCTAGTTGGTATTGAATTTTTAGGTCCATGTGTCAAGATATGGATATACAATTGAAGAATTTTGTTATTAGGTCTCCAACGGTGTCGACCTTATATGTTTGAAGGTATGTGAAGGATAAGTAAGTATTGTTGTCTTATGTGGGATCAATTATAGGTCCATTCCAACCTATTTCAAGTTTTTTTGAGATTTTAATTATGGCACATAGTGTGGATGAAATTTTTGGAGTCGACAAGTTATATTTTGGGTGTTACATCCAATTAGGTCAACCTAATTGATGTTAGAGTTGATGCAGATATATATGTTGGATCGTTTCGATGTTTTGATGTATGGTATGAATATATGATGTGTGATGGAAATATTCTACATGTAAATATTATCAGAGTAGTGTGAAGTTAAGTTGTGAATGTTGAGTAGAAGATTAAAGTGATGCGAATGCAAAGAAAGTCAAAGTTAAATCTGAATCAAATGAAGTGTGTAAAATCAATTTATTGAGCTTCATTGGAATTATATTTCATGCATATGAAAGATGCAATTGTAATGGTTCAAATAGGTTGTGAGCCACCATATCTCTTCTATCTTTTTCTTTGTGGATAGTAAGTCCACCTGTAGTGAGCACTTTTGTAAATATACTATAACTGGTTATAGTATATTGTGAGCTAATCCTCACAATGGGCTTTCCCATTTTTGGTTTTCCACGTAAAAATATTGGTGTTCATGTGTTATGTGATGTTTTGAATGTTTCATGCTAAATTTATTCATTCTAGTTGAATATGATTTGGTGATTGGATGTTTAATGTTTGAATGGTTTAAAAGAATGTTGGTTCACCCCCCTCTTAGTATTCTAGGTGTTCAACAACTGTTAGAATAAATTTTAACTTAAAATTGATTTATATATATTCTACCTAATTTGATAATTTTTATATAAATATTTATATTGTTTTCAAATTAAAACTATAATTTTCAATCATGTATTTATATTTGTTTGTACTACATGGTGTGTATAGGAGATATTTTTCATTGTTGTTGCAAATCCTAAAAATGCGAAAGGTGTAGATTACTATCTAATAAGATGTATTCAACCAAAATGAAAATTGGTGGAATCAATGATAGATGGTGATGGACAAGAGTATCCCATTGGATTAGTTATTGTTGAAGGCACATTTTATCAACAAATAAAGATATATAAAAATGTATTATATTTGTTGATTATATGCAAGGACAAAGGGTTCTACATTATAGTCACTTAGTTATAGCAATTTTTTTTTTTTTTTGAAACTTTACCTAAAAGAGTATGTGCCAAACAAAAGTGGAGGTTTTCTACTAAAGATCATGAAAAGATTTTAGAGATAATTAAATATAGAGAGGATATAGATTATATGTACCAAGAGCTTTAAGTTATTTAAATATCATGTACATGTATATATATTTTAGATATGACTAGATATATATGGTTCTATATATATATATATATACATGTAACATTTTGACTTAATTTTGAAAATATTTTTATTATATTAAATATATTAAATTAATTTTATATATATATCTATATTGATTCCATGTGGTGATCTAAATTGGTATTTTTTGTTGGATTAGATGTATATTTCTAGGCTCAGTCAAGTTTAGATATAGGTCGATATATGTTGAATATTTTCCTTATCATTTATTTCCAATTGTATTTTTTTCATGGAATTCTTAAGTTCAAGAATCTTTGGTTTCATCTGTTAACTCCACTTATAGTGCATCGTCTCTCACTTTATTTGCTTGTGCAAATTCATGTATTCTATACAACACCTCTTGACTTTAAATCCACTTCTTCATTTCCATTTTCCTATTGCACATACTTGAGTCACACACACCTTCCTCAACTTCTCAAGAGAAGGAAGAATCTCTTCAGTCAATACAAATTATCTCATTCACTTTGGTAGATACTTATTTTCAAGTGTTCTTAGAGAATATTCCTTTTTCATTTCATACATTCTATTTCCAATTGTATAAATGTTCCATTGAATTCTTAAGTTCAAGAATCTTTGATTTCATTTGTTCAACTCCACTTATAGTGAATCATCTCTCACTTTCTTTTCTTGCACAAATTTATGTACATGTAATACAAAACCTCTTGAATTTAAATCCACTTTTGCATTTCTATTTTCCCATTGCACATACTTGAGTCACATGTACCTTCCTCAACTTCTCAAGAGCGGGAAGAATCTCTTCATTCAATAAAAATTATCTATCTCATTCAATTTGGTAGGTACTTTTTTTGAGTTTTCTTAGAGCATATTCCTTTTTCATTTCATACATTCTATTTCCAATCGTATAAATGTTCCATGGAATTCTTAAGTTCAAGAATCTTTGATTTCATTTGTTCAACTCCACTTATAGTGCATCATCTCTCACTTTCTTTGCTTAAACACTAACATGAAAAGAAATAGCAAGGGGTGTTAAATGGACCATACACTTTACATTGACGAAGATATTTCATTTTTATGTTTAAATATTTAATTTTCATGTTGGTTGACAATGTTCATGTGTATACTTAGTTTTGATTTGTATTTTCCCACCAAGATCAATCCTGTAATGCTTAGGTTTGATCCTATGTGGCTCAATATTGACCATCAAATTTAATTCAAAATCAATAAATTGAAATTTTATTTTCTTATTAGCTCTTGGGAATTGACCTCTAGTACATGTTTGCATGAATTATTTCTATTTCTTGGTATTTACATACATTCATTTGTGTAATTAATTACATCAATTTTTTTAAATACAAAGAGAAACCATTCTAGGAACATTTTTATTTAGATCATAAAATGTGTCTATTGTTTCAAAATTTATATATAAATTTTCCATTTGCATGGTTAACATATGAAATTTATCCAACATTCAGCCAAAGTCATGAATTCAATTGAACAAGGGGGTAAACTAGGACCTACCCATAGAAATTTTTCAACACCCCTAAAGGTATTTTTAAATATTGGTCATCACCCTTATGGATTTTTAAATGTACCAAAGATCATAGTAAACTAGGTTGCAAAAGGTTCAATGCTTACAATATATAATTTATAGGTCTTAGAGGATGATTCACATTAATCAAGATTGATTAAAAAATTAATGTGTACATTTGTAATCTAATTTTGATTGAACATATTTAAGAAAAAAAGTTAAGGTACACTTGTGCTAAATAAATAAAATCAAAAGGTAGTTTGCTAAATAAAATAAGAACCAAAACTATGAGATCATAATTTATGTAAATTAAAACAATTATTTTTAGCAATTAACATGAAACATGACAAACCTAATATAGTATAAATCATAGTGTATTTAATTTATATAATGCGACATGACAAACCATGTGTCTTGACAAATCGTAATAAGGTTCAAAATAATAATGTAATGTGATGTATAAACCATAATATAAAATGTATATATAATGTGACAAATCATAATAAGAGTGAACCATAATTTCTATAAAACATGTACATGCACATGTAAAACAACTCAAAGAGAAGAATATCTATTAAATGGATAGATGAATTTGATCCTTGCCTTGATCCCTCTCTCAATCTTTGTCTTAATCCAAGCTCTCTCGAGCCCTGTCCTAATCCAAGTTGTCTCAATCCCTGTCATGATCCAAGTTGTCTCGATCCATGTCTTGTATCCTATGTTGATCCAACCTGTCTCAATCCCTATCATGTGCCCTTTCCCAAGCCCTGCACAAGTTCAAGTACATGTAATATAATTTAATATACACATGTGTATGTAAAATTATCTAAAAATTATAATGTACAAGTTCAATGTGTGAATGTACCAAGTAATTTAAATTTATTATTTAAATGTACCTTACCTGAATAATGCATGGGATCACCAACATGCTCCAAATCTCCAAAGTCTGGAAAATCACCATATTGCTGGAAATTTTCAAATACATGATTTCAATCAAGAGTTAGAACTACTTTAAAATCAATTTTATTTAAAATATATGTATGTAAAAAATTTTAATGCAATTTGTATATAAATTATTCAAGTACCTATTGTGCATCATTGAGGGTTCTACCAATCCCATTGATATCACAAGAACATAAAGACTCATTAGGGGCATTTGTGCATGGTACAGTATCAGTGCCAAAAACAAGTGCACTATATGTGCCACAAACAAGATCAGTTGGTGTAGTAACCCAACATGATCTAGAACATGTTGAGAACCCAGACAAGCTATAGGATCAATAGAAACACGTTGTGCAAGGGAGCCTATAGGATGGTGTGGAATATCCTGTGAAGTTGCTACCCCTGGCTCGTATGTGTAGTAGGATGTTGATGTCTAATAAGGGTCGGTACAAAATCCAGAGGGATCCCATGCTCCTCACTGATGAACTGCTAAGTTGTTGGTAAATCAGTAACAAAGACTACACACACATTATACATAGTCTTGTCACTCATATGTGCCACATCTGATGGTGATGGTAGATCAACATGAATAAATAGATCATAAGTACTAGATGTAACCTTAATGGGAGGAAGGATAATCTGTGGCTGTAATAAGTATCTACCAACATGATCAGATGGCATCTGATCGATATGTGTAGTAATGGTGGCAATAATATCAAAATTTTGAGATCTGGTGGGGCTTGCTAATGTATCCCCTATTGTTTCTAGTTCCAAATGTTTTGGAAGAACCAAAAGGTTTGGACCAACTAATGCCCTCTTGTTGAGGGCGATGGAAAATTTGGATGTCTATACTCAAGTTTGTCAGAAAACCTACCTCTACCTTGTCCAACATGATCAAGAAAAGATGTGTAGTCCACATCTATCTATAAATAAAATTCTACATATAATTGTTTGCAAAAATAAAGTGGCAAATCATCATTATGAGGCCATCTACGATGAGTTGCCAACCATCTAGGATATATAAATGGAGCAACAAGCTCATCTATACACCTAGTAGTTGTATATCCTCTAATTCTATATTTTCCCTTATAAAAGGGAACATGTTATGCACATTATCTTGTGAAACTAACTTACTAACAAATATCCATTTATCTATGTTGGTAACACTCCTAGAAAGAGACAAATAAAACTACTTAGTGCTAATGTCATCATAAGGATTGTATGATCAAATCACACCAATCATACATAAAATCTCATCTCTAATAGTGACTAATCTATCTCTATTGGCCAAATTAGGGGAGTTATGAATGGTTTTCTCTAAACATCTCAATGCATTTTCTAATCTCCTAATGCT
>VCHN02004191.1:0-12406 GCA_007115665.2 Sequoiadendron giganteum
TGGTAGAGGAGTGCAATAATTCCTATCGGGCACTCAAGGATAGATTGTCCTACGTGGAGGGCAAGTACAAAAGGTTGAAGGTAGAGCACAAGACACTGATCGGCTACGAGCAGCACTTGTCCCGTCCTTGTGGGCAAGAAAATCCGGCAATTGAACTTCCAGCTGAGTTTTCCAGGGAGTCAATCAGTGGGTTAGAAGATTTGAAGAGAATGGCACAGCAGGCAGACAAGTGGGTTGCCAGTGTGCGTACAGAGACAAGAAAGTTCATGGAAGATCTTGCACATGCCTATAGGCAAGCTTCCGATATTATGGCTAGAGTGGAGGCAATTAACCATGCTTGGGGTGAGGCTCGCATCTATCAGACGAGAGTTGTTCTCCGTTTAGGGGCTTTGATGAGCATACCTCAACACACTTTGGTTGAGGGAGGTGTTATCCAGCAGGGGGATAGATACGACTTCGCCAGATGGTATTCTTCAGTAGTCACAGGCCAGGGATTGTACGATGCATCACAGGCAGATTCTGTCAGGGTCAGAAAGGCCATGACGAACATCTTAGATGGAATCCTCAACACATTGGAGGCAATCTTTGCCAGGAGGTTGACTTCTGAAGAGGTAACTGCAGATGGATTGAAAAACAGATTGACGCCATTCTTCTCTGAGGTGAAGACCTTCACACAGGATGATTTCGAGAACACAGCCACGTTCTCCAGTATCATACAAAACACCCAGGACGCCCTTTTTGCCTAGAAGAAATCATGTGCCCGGCATGGGCAAACAGTGGCAGTTTTGGAGTTTCAGTTGGACCACATTCCTCCCATTTTGGATCAGGAAATTGAGGCAGTATTGTCCAGATTCATCAGATTTGCAGCCAGCGAGAAGGAGAAAGGAAACGCCCTTCTGGACGACAGGGTATGGTGCATTGATGAGGAGTGGAGGGTGCATTCATTGCCCCACTCCTCTCGGTGGCGGTTTTTAGGGCAGAAGCCCTAATTAGGGCATGGGTAGCTCAATCTGAGCCCTTCATTGTAATCAGATTTGAACCATCCACTAATTGGACTCATTATAAAAGGGGCATCCCCCCTCATTTGTAAATAGTTAGAATTAGAACCAGAGATAGATCAGAGCTAGACAAAGATAGAGATTGATAGAAGTTAAAGTAGAGCTAGGAGTTAGCTTAGTTGGAAAGGAAAGAACGACTTTCCCTTTGAAAGTTTTTGCAAAAGATTGTTGTGTAAGACTCTCATGATATAAAGATTTCATTGATTGGTGACTTCATTTTGTGTTGTGGGCAGTTGACGAGATCTTTTCGTCTTTCCAATTCGAATAGGGTAAAGTAAAGTAGATTTGTTTTCATGCAAGTAGAGTTAATTGTGGAATGTGACATTAGTTTGGGCATATCTTCCCGTATCCATACCACTGGCGGTCTTGCTGACGGTAAGTCTGCTCCTACGTGGTCAACTGGAATCTCAGCACATAACTTCGATTGTGTTTAGTGTGCCCACTTGCTTCGTTGTGAAGGGGTGCGCATGGTGAATCTCAATTTGAACATCTCATCCATTCTTTGAAGATTGCACCAGCTTTGTCAAAGTTGTCCGAAGGGGAGACGAAACGAAGTTTGGTTTGAAGACTGTTAAAGCTAATCCTTCCATTCCACCCGTAGAAATAGATTGTAGAATTCCTATCCCTACCTCCTTTAAATTCAGCATTTCCCGGTCCATTCAAATACCAGAGCATCATAGTCAAAACCCTTCATTTGCTTGAGCATATAAAATCGAACAATTACGTAAGTCCCCTTGGAATACCCAGCATATTCACATCAACCAACTGAGTCTATTCGCAATAAAAAGAACCTTGGAGTCGAACGCATGAACTTTCATGCAATCTTAGCATGCGGAACATTTTGATCAAGAGAGAATAGAGTGACCGTTGGACATTTTATTCTGTGCTGGCGTTGTCATAAAACACACGTCAACAGGACATCCATCATGGGACCGAATTTACCGCCTTTCCCTCCACTATCATCCTCTCCTTGGTGAGTTTGACGAAGAGTTTGTTTGGCTAAATTTATTCTTTGAGCTAGAATCACAGTTGTTTATGGGGTCACAATAATTGCTGCAAGTAAAATTATTGTGCCTGAGATTTTACAGCCAGTATAAAGAATTCTTCTGTTGTAATTACAAATTTCTGTATTTCACCATTACGTATATATATATATATGTAAATTCGCTATAGTGTATTAATCAGGGTATAGGCTTATTTAATTCGAGCGCCTTACCTGTAGCCCGTGTTCCTTGTCTTCTCTGGGTTATTCTTGGTTGATTTTCTATAATACGTGCCTTGTCTTGGATGTTTGATGGGTTTGACTGGGCATTTATAGTATCAACCCTCTTCCCGTCGGTCAATGGAGGACGCGTGACCAGGCGCGGGTTTGTGATTCTTTCCTTCAGCTTCTGTCTTTTTTTTCAATCGCCCGCTGCTCATTCTCCCTTATACCTTCACTGGAAGTCTCGTGCCCGTTGGAGTGAGTTGTGACTTGCGTCGCTTCATTTGGTTAATACGTTTAATATGTATTCTTTCCTCCTTTAGCGAATGGTATAATATTTATTTATTTTACAAATATTCATTTGGAGAATCGAATATTATTTCTAGAAGACTTTATAAGTGAAGTGTAATCTTTCTTTCACAAATATTTATTTAGAGAACAATATATCGAATATTATTGCTAGAAGACTCTATAAGTGAAGTGTAATCGATTGCTTTAGGCTATCTATATATTTTGCCTAACTTATTATTATTATTATATGTATTGATATTTTAATCTAATTATGATATTGTCTTTGACAATCATAATTACAATGAAGTTAAGTATTAAAAATTTATTTATATATTATATTTAATGTCGGAATCTCTGGGACATGACAGTCCACCCTCTCTGAATTTGCTTGTGCTCAAGCAAGGTTCAATCTTGGATGTTTTAATATCTCTTCATTCTCCCATGTAGAATCTTCCTCAGGTAGCCCTTCCCATTTTATCAAATACTCGGGAATAACCTTGTTCTTCAACCTTTTTTCCCGCATATTTACGATAGTTTCGGGTTCCAAAACGAGTCTTCCCTCGTCATCAAGGGGTGGTAACTTTGTACATGGAGCATCTTGTCGTCCAAGAACTTTTTTAAGTCCGGATACGTGAAAGATGTTGCGTATCCTACTATTGCCCGGTAGTTCCAATTCATAGGCTACTTCACCTATTTTCCGGAGGACCTTGTATGGGCCATAAAATCGAGGTTTTAGTTTCTCCACTCCGCTTACCTTGATAGATGACTGCTTGTAGGGTTGGAGTCTTAGGAAGACCCAATCTCCGACTTCAAATGCTCTTTCGACCCGGTTCCGATCTGCATAGATTTTTTGCTGATTTTGAGCATGATGAAGGTTATCTTTGAGAGCTTTCATTATGTCTTTGTTCTGCTATATGAAGTCTCGGGCACCTCGCACTTTACTATCCTGAATGACTAAGCTTCCAAAGGTAGTTGCTTCGTACCCGTATAGAGCCTTGAATGGAGTCTTTTTAATGGACATATGGAATGTTGTGTTGTAGCAGTATTCTCCCAAGTGCAACCATTTGACCCAAGAGTTTTGTTGTCCTATCACATAATTCCTTAAGTATCCTTCCACCCAGTTATTCACAATTTCTATTTTCCCATCGGTCTAAGGATGGTAACTAGTACTTGGAGTAAGATTAGTACCTATGAGCCGGAAGAGCTCTTGCCAAAACTGGCTAAGGAAGCGGCTATCTCAGTCGCTAACTATATTCTGAGGTAAACCATGTAATTTGAAGATTTCCTTAAAAAATACTTCGGCTATTTGGGGTGCTTTGTATTCTGTGGATATGGGAAGGAAATTTGCATACTTAGTTAATCGATCCACCCCTACAAAAATGCAATCCTTTCCTTGTGTTTTAGGCAATCCAGTGATGAAATCCATTGAAATACTTTCCCACTTCTGATCCGGGATGGGTAGTGGTTGAAGTAGTCCTGTTGGATGGTTGAGTTCTGTTTTATTTTTCTGGCAAGTCATACATTCTTGAACATATTTTCCCACATCCCTTTTGAGGCCTTTCCATGAGTATCTTTCCCTTATCTATTTGTAGGTTTTATAATATCCGGGGTGACTTGCTAGCGGGGAATCATGATATTCCTTCAAAAAATTCTCCTTTATCTTGGAGTGAGGTACAAAGAATACTCGTTCTTTGTACAATATGATATCTTTTACTACCTTATACTCACTATTGGGAGCATTTCCCTCAAGTATTTCTTGAGCCTGAGAGTCTTTGGTGTATTCTGCAATGATATCATTCCTCCAACTTCCCGTGTTGTTGGTAATGGTACTTACTTGTGGGTGCCTAGACAAGGCATCTACTACCACATTATTAGTTCCTTTGACATATTCAATATCAAAATTGTAAGCTCGTATTTTGCTCACCCACTTTTGTTGTCAGTTGTTCAAATCCTTCTGATTCATAAAGAATATTAAGCTGTTATGATTTGTTTTAATATTAAATCTCCCACAAACTAAGTATTGTCGGAACTTGGCCAAGGCATGCATGATGGCCAACATCTCTTTATCGTAAATGGAATAGTGCCTTTCAGTTTTTGTGAGTTTACGGCTTTCAAAAGCTATTAGGTGTCTTTCTTGCA
Source organism: Sequoiadendron giganteum (assembly GCA_007115665.2). Lineage (NCBI taxonomy): Eukaryota > Viridiplantae > Streptophyta > Pinopsida > Cupressales > Cupressaceae > Sequoiadendron > Sequoiadendron giganteum. The sequence continues at coordinate 4,693 of VCHN02004191.1, forward strand.
TAAGAACTGCTCCAATTCCCTCTCCTGAGGCATCACACTGAAGTTCAAATGGTAGAGTGAAGTCCGGTATTGCTAAGACAGGGCATGTGCACATTGCTTCTTTGAGTTTTTCGAAAGCCTCTTGTGATCTTTCATTCCACAAAAAAGCCCCTTTCTTGGTTAAGTCTGTTAATGGGGCGGCTACTCTTGAGAAGTTTTTTACGAAAAGCCTGTAGTAGCTACACAACCCCACAAATCCCCTGAGTTGAGTTAGGGTCTTTTGGTTTTGGCCATTCCTTGATGGCTTTAATCTTCTCTTCATCAACGCTGACCCCTTGGGTATTGATCTTATGCCCTAGATAAAGGATCTCATCTAAAGCAAATTCGCATTTCAAGGCTTTGGCATAAAGTGATTCTTGTTCCAAGATCTCTAAGACTTCATCAATATGCTTAAGATGTTCCTCCCAAGTCTTGTTGTAGAGTAGTATATCATCAAAGAATATTAATAGAAATTTCCTTAATTGTTTCCTGAAGGTGTGATTCATATATGATTGGAAGGTGGCAGGGGCATTTGTTAACCCGAAAGGAAGAACCAAGAACTCAAAATGCCCATAGTGGCATCTGAAAGCTGTTTTGGGGATGTCTTCCTCTCTCATCCTTATTTGGTGGTACCCTGATCTTAAGTCAATTTTGGAGAAATAATTGGCACCATGAAGTTCATCTATGAGTTCATCCACTCTAGGAATAGGGTAGCAGTTTTTAATGGTCTTCTTGTTTAAAGCCCTGTAATCAATACACATTCTCATAGTTCCATCTTTTTTCTTAACAAGTACAACTAATGAGGCAAAGGGACTTGAACTAGGTTGGATGTGCCCCATTCCTAGAAGTTCTTTTATTGTCTTTTCTATCTCTTCCTTGTATTGTGTATAAGGGGTAGTGATTACTGGTTTTTCCCCTTCTTCCAATTCAATCATATGTTCAAAACCTCTCTTTGGTGGCAATCCCGGTGGAATATCATTGAAAACTTTCTTGTGTTTCTTCATAATGGGTTGTATGTCAATGTGGACGGCCTTTCCTTGGGGAGTGGATTTGTCTAATATCATGCATTGTGCAGCCCACTCTCCTTGACCCCGATTCAAGAGACTACTTGGGGTGATCCATCGGGTAGTCCCCTTAATGTAACTTCTTGCCCTTGGTGTTGGAAACGAAGTGTCAAGTTAAGGAGATCAAACATAAAACATCCCAAGGAATAAATCCATGGGGTACCCAATATTACATCCGCGTCTAGTGGTACTACATAAAAGTCTTCTTTGATGGGGTGATTTCCCAAGGACATCTCCAATTGAGGGACCACCTTTGTGCATTGGACCATGCCACCTGTGGCTGTGGCTGCAGTGAATCCTTTGAATTCTTGGGCTTTTAACTTCCTTCTTGCAACTAGCTTTTCATCTATGAAATTGTGGGATGCCCCACTATCCACAAGGGTGATGACTCTTTGGCCCTTAAGGGTGCTCTTAATGCGAAACGAGTGGTTTTTGGAAGTTTGTGTGATTGTAGCAAGAGTCACATGTTCCTCTTCTCCGTATCTTGCTTTCTTGTGTGTGCTTCCCTTCATTTCTTCGTCGGGGGTTGCTTCTATTTTGTGTGCTCGAATCTTACTTTGACATTTATGCCCGTGTGACCACACTTCCTTACAATAATGACAAAGGTTCTTCTTTCTGACTTCTTCTTTCTTTTCACAGGTATGCCCTCGCTCCCATGGTTTTTTGCATGTAAAGCACAAACCCTTCTCCTTAAGTTCATCTCGTTCTCTCTTAGTTAGGGGAGTGCGGTGTGGGTCATCTCTTTTGTGAGAGTGTTTACCATGGTTGTTGGTAGTTTTATTACTGTTTGTTGTTGATGTTTCCAGCCTTAAGGCTTTTTCTATGGCATCCTCCAAATTAATTGGGTTAAGAGCACAAACAATCCCTCTAAAGGACTCTCTCAGTCCTTCCACAAATAGGTAGGTGAGTCTATCTTCCTCTAACCCTAAAACTCGGACTAAGAGTTTCTGAAATTATGTGATGTAGTTTCTACCGCTCCTTGCTGCTTTAGTTGAGTGAGCTTTTTAAAATCTTCTTGGGGATATTTCCTGTCAAACCTCCTAATGAATTATTGTGAAAATTCTTCATATGAGTTTATAGCTTGGTGGCCTTGCGTATGGATTCCATGGTGCCACCATTCATGGGCTAAGCCCTCTAAATGTAGTATAGCAAATTGGAGTGCATCTTCTTCTGTCATTGGGCTGAGGGTGAAGTAGGTGTTTAGCTTTTGCAGGCAAGCATGAGCAGTGATTTGGCTTGATCCATCGAAGTTGGGCAGGGAGACTTTGTTTACTTTATGTCCTAAATCTTTATTTGGTTGTTTCCTCCCTTGCCTAGGAACCTCGTGCCTCTTGGCTTCACAGAATTCCCTAAAAGATTCCAGTTCTCTAAGTTTGGGATCAAGGTCTCTATATGCTCTAAGAATTTATTCCGTACCATTTCGGATGTGATCCCATTCTTCATCCCTTCTGGGTGTATCTTCCCTAGGTATGAAGGGGGGTTTGGGTACTCTAGATGAGGATGACCCATTATTAGCCTTTGAGTGATTTGAACCCATGTCCCTCCCATTCGATGGGTTGTTTTTTAGGTTATTGAGTGAGTTTTCCATGTTATGAAGGGCTTGGGTGAGTACTTGGTTTGACTTTTCTATCCCTTTATTTTGGTTTAAAAGGGTTTGGTTGGTTTGTTCCATGAAAGTTGTTAATTCATTAGCCAGTTGTTCAGCCATGAAGGGGGGTTTGGGTACTCTAGATGAGGATGACCCATTATTAGCCTTTGAGTGATTTGAACCAATGTCCCTCCCATTCGATGGGTTGTTTTTTAGGTTACTGAGTGAGTTTTCCATGTTATGAAGGGCTTGGGTGAGTACTTGGTTTGACTTTTCTATCCCTTTATTTTGGTTTAAAAGGGTTTGGTTGGTTTGTTCCATGAAAGTTGTTAATTCATTAGCCAGTTGTTCAGCCATGAAGGGGGGTTTGGGTACTCTAGATGAGGATGACCCATTATTAGCCTTTGAGTGATTTGAACCCATGTCCCTCCCATTCGATGGGTTGTTTTTTAGGTTATTGAGTGAGTTTTCCATGTTATGAAGGGCTTGGGTGAGTACTTGGTTTGACTTTTCTATCCCTTTATTTTGGTTTAAAAGGGTTTGGTTGGTTTGTTCCATGAAAGTTGTTAATTCATTAGCCAGTTGTTCAGCCATAGTTCCCTTCCTGTGATATGTTTGCATTCACCCAACCCACAGGATGGCGGAATTATGCTCTGATACCAATTGTAATGTCCCCTTAGGGATTTGTCCTAAAAAACAAAGAAAGTGCATATTTCAAAGTGAGGGTTTGGTTTAAGTGTAGACAATTTAGCTTTATAAATGGTTTTAAATATCTGTTTATACCATCAGTTGATATCAACTATGCATTTGTACAACTATACTCGAGAATAAGTTAAACAAAAAGAAAAATTCTCTTAATCAACATATGAAAGGGATGTATTAGATAATATTTTCAACATTGACATATACACATATCATGATTTACCTAAATGTATGCTTACATATTTTATCTTAACATGCTGTGATTTCTATGCTCTACCCGTATGATGTCCCTGATCTAGTCAATTCTCAGGAGCTTGTTGAGTTAGCCTATTTCTTGGACCCTTGTAGGCTAACGGGATTTGGTTAGAGGGTCAGTGACCGTTTTGGTGAGTTGTCATTCTCACCCCTCTCTACCTTCAGTATGGGAGTCAGCACGAGCATTTGGTATTCGGTGTTTGCTAGCTTTTGACGACACGGAAATATATGGAGTTTGGAGGAAGTTATGGATATTTAAGTGATTTAAGTTAATTGTTTAACTTAACGTTTTTTTTTTTATAAAGTCAAATTGACTATAAATATTATATCACTTAAATATATCATAAAGTGATTTAAAATTAAATCACTTAAATATAAAGTGCGCTCAACTTGGGAAAGGCAATTATTTAATTGCTTAACTATTGAAAAGTTATTAAATACATTTTAATGTATTTTATTTGAGAGCCAAGTCGTACTTTCTTGATACTCGTGCCTTTTTGGGGATATAAGGCATTTTTGGCAAATAGAACTCCATTCATGATTATTTGACTTTGCCATTTTATTTCTCTGTGCTTATCTCTGAGACAAGGGTTTGAGCATTATCTGCCATTGGAGAGCGAGATCTTCTTTAGTGTTGAGCATTTTTGAGACTGTGAAAGACCAGCTGAATTAGTGCATCTGTGAGGGCTTCATTCAGAGGTTCTATTGAGCTTTATCAGAGTTTACGTGTTGGTTATTTCAGCTTTTGCAATAATTGGGGGGGGTTTGATGATCTGGACGTCTTTCCTCTGCTTTAGTCAGCTTCATTCATTGGCCGTACTCTTCCTTGCAGCAGTTGTACTTCCTCTCTTGGAAAAACGTGTTTTCTCTGGGTCAAGGCGTGTGAAGTATTCTCCAAAGCGCCTAGCTTTTGGGGGCTTTCAGACTTGCATTCTCCTTGCTTTACCTTCTGTAGACGTTTGATCCAGTTTCTGCTTGGGGAAAAGACCAGTTCAGGCTTTTGGTGTGGCTATTTGTCAGATTCAACATATCTTGCCTGCCAGGCTCTGTAAATTTCTATTTAATTATTCTGGAGCATTTCGGGTATGTAAATCGTTGTCAATCTCATTGTACGTACTGCAATATAACATCTATTACATCTGTTGCTCAAAATATTACTGTATTGCAATTTTATATGCATTTATATGCTTGTGCCCCTTCTCTTCTTTCTAGAAACTTTCTTTAAAAAAACACAAGAAGATAAGAAAATACTACAGGGGTTTGGATGGAGCCAGTTGGGTTCATCACAACTCGGAATAGATTCGCCTTTATTTCTCTTGCCTAGACTCATTGGAGGAGGGACGAATTTACAGTGTCGAGGGCGTGCGACTAGTCTCCAAGTGGTTTCTCTCAAGGTTATCACTCATCTTGGGACATCCATCATGGGACCAAATTTACCCGCCTTTCCCTCCACTACCATTGTCATGTCCCCTTCCAGTTGACATCTCTCAGAGCTTATGATTAGCCTATTATGCGACCCTCGTAGGCTGATAAGATGGATAGAGGGTCTTGATGGAGCTTGGCTTGGCTTTGGTTGTCAGAGTTTTACCAGTTGGCTTTCGTTCGGGATCATTCGGACACCATTTGCCTGAATTGCTTTTTTTTTAGCAGTATTTGGTACTCAGCGAGGCACCCCTGCTATTTTTAGCAATATGGTTTGGTCATGTGTAGAATCAATCACTTATTCGCCAGCTTCAGATGGTTCGTGAATCGGACATATTTTGAGGGAGATATTAATATTTTAATTGATTAATTAAAATATTAATTATTCGGAGCTTATATTATAAAGTTATAATATTTTAATATTATAACTTAAGTGTTTTATCTCAAGGGGTCGACCATCATTGAAGGGGCCATTTTTAATTATAATTTATAATTAAAAATGAGATTGAAACTATTGAAATATTAAAAAGAAAAGTTCGAATTTATTTAAATGATACCTAATTGAGAAAAGTCAAACTTTTGAGGAGATATAAGGGTTTTCATTGGGTTTCGAGCAGATTATGATTGAAATCGAATTTTTGCTGAGTCTTTCTTCTGAGAACAGAGCCAAGGGTTCCCGTTTTCAACTTGCATTGGAGAACGTGCAATCTTCAGTGTGTGCAGTTCAGAGGCTGTGGAATATCAACTGATTTATTGCCAATCAGAGAGATACCTTCATCCAGAAGTTATCACAGAGTTTCACAATTGTTTCAACTTCAGGGTTTTTAGCTTGGAAATCATCCAGAAAGGGGTTTACAGTATTGGCGTCCATTTTCCAAGTTTCAGATACCATCATCAAGATCTGTACAGATTTGTATTTGTTGTTGTTGGGCCGTACTGCCTTGTACCAGGCCGTACTTTTCATCTGGGGAAAAGCGCTTCACCTTTGAGCACTCTGTCTTCACCAACAGGGGCGTATTTACGTCTGGCATCATTCTAGATCGTTTGGCGGAGGGAGAAAGTGTTTTCTATCACAGCCGTACCATTTCAATAATGTTTCAGTTGCTGCAAATCAGGTTTTTGATTAATATTTTGTCTTAACTTTGCCTGCATGTCAGACATCTTTCGTTGTAATAGCTATGGAATGATAATACAATCAGTAGCAATGGTTTTCTGAGTCTTTTAATGTTAGATCTGAGCTTATTGTATTGCTTAGAGATTCAATATCATTTTTCTTTAAAAACCGCATTTTACCTTTATGCACAAAAACACCAAAAAAAACCAAAAAAACGTCAAAACAAGCAAAAACACAGACAGTTTCAGAGATCAGTTAGAACAGGGGTTTCTACAGTGGTATCAGAGCGGTTTCCTGCCATCCTTGTTGGGTTTGAAAACCGTTTTGTTCATGCACCAGAGTGATAGAGAGAAGAGATATTATCAGAGGGAAAACAGAAAAACTTGGCAGCCACCACTTATTCCGGCAGGTGAGACGGCTACAGGTTTGATAGGTGTTCAGTCTAGTTCTTCGTCTGGAGCGTCTGTACAGGATACATGCATGGGTGACAGAACAGAGATTCCTCGAGATCCTTGGGAGGAAGATGCAGAGGTTAGACAGACTCTTAGAGATTTGCGGACAGGTCAGCAACAGGTAACTGATGTATTACAGCAGTTGACCATGGCTATACAAAGGATAGGTATGCCAAGGAGACCATCACCACATCGTGATGAGGACAGAGTGATGCAGGTTCACAGAGGGTACCCAGGACTCTTTCACGAACAGCAAATAGACCTACTAGACCCACTTTCCTAAGAGGAGAACAGGTTGAGGAGAATGTTGAAGAGGTTGGGAACATATTATATGCTGATGCAGTTATGGCAGCCAACGAGGAGTGGGATATATTGACACCACAAGTGCGCGAGCGCATGCATTTTGATCGATTTGTGAATTCGAGAGTTGAATATTATAGGTCTCGACAGGGGAATAGGCCTCGAAACCAAAATAGAGACTTGAAGCATGCCTCCAGCAAGATCAACCTACCCTATTTTGATGGCAGTGGCAATGTAACAGCACAGTCTTGGATTCACAGGCTAGACACTTTCTTGACACTTCGACCTATGTCTAAGGAAGAGGCAATCAAGTTTGCCATGTTACATTTAGAAGGAGCAGCCCATGATTGGTGGTATCAGGGAATGGCAACACTGCAACACGATCGTATTACCACTTATCAAGAGTTCGTGGACAGATTGGTGGATCGCTTTGATAAAAAGGACCCAAAAGTTTACTTCAGAGATTTGGCCCAACTTAGGCAAATTGGCAGCCTGGAGGGTTATATTAGTGAATTTTAGAAATTGTCCGTGATGGTTCACGACATATCAGAGAGGCGTATAGTTGTGCTCTTCGTGGAAGGATTGTTGGAACCCTTGAGAGGTTGGATCAAGGCATTTGATTCGCGTTCGCTATAGGAAGCTATGAGGAAGGCACGCAGTATGGAACTTGCAGCACCATCCAGCAAATTCAACTCCAGAAACAATTCTTCATTCAGGGACAATAAGGGCTTCAACAAAAACAGAGAGAAATCAGATTTTAACAGAGAGAAATCAGATTTTAAGAATGATTCAAAGGGAA
>VCHN02004986.1:0-10648 GCA_007115665.2 Sequoiadendron giganteum
ACACACATCACATAAGCTACAACCGTTGGATGTGAGTGTGTTTGCACCTTTCAAAGCTTACTTCAAATCAGAACATGCAGAATTTTTGTCAAGGTTTCCAAACATTGAAGTGAGGAGGAGAGAACTTGCAATGTTAGGCAGCAAAGCAATGAAAAGAGCTTTGACAGTTGACAACATCAAGGCTAGGTTTAGAAGGACTGGTATATGGCCGCTGAATCCCGATGCACTTGTCAATGACATGCATCCAAGTGAGACATTTGTGGTCAGCAAGGATGCTGACGTAGTTGAAAACATTCTTAGCCTTTCTGGACTTGGTGTGTCAAGTGATGATGTCACAGTATTGCAGTCCACTCTTCCAGATGGACACATGCAACCTGCAATAGAAACACAACACTCACCTCATACATGTCCTGTTGAATCAGTTGCACAAGTGGTGGTTAATGAACACACCCCTCCCATGGTGGACAGGACCGTTGATCAATTCAGTGAAAGTTTAGATCTTCCATCACAACGAAGCCAACCATCCTGGTTGGTTGAGGGAGCAATGAACTTGGGAATTCATTTGGAAGTCCCAAAACAAGAGGATACCTATACTTTTCCATCACCACCACCAGAAATTGACCTTTCTCAAGTTGTCCATTACTATGCTCCTTCTTGCAATTCAGATTTACAAGCCAATGAAGATGTACCACAGGGCTCACAGGTAGTCAAGGAGGTCATTGGCACACAGTCAAATGGGACACAAGAAACACAAACAATTATGCATATCAGCAAGTTCCTCAAGTTGCCTATGCACACTGTCCGTCAAATGAAATCCAAAGCAGGTGCAATTCAGATCAGTAGAGAGTCTCAATTGTTGACAATAGATGACTACATGAGGTTGTTAATGGAGCAAGAGCAAAGGAAGAAAGAGGTGGAGGAGATAAAAGCAAGAAAGAGACAACAGAATGCAGAGAAAAGGGAAGCAAGAATTGTGGCAGCGGAGTTGAAGGAGAATGCCAGAATTGAGAAGGACATACTGCGAAAAGAAAAAGAGCAGCAAAAATTACAACAAAAAAAAGATAGAGATGCAAAAAAAGGAGCAAGAGAGGCTTCACAAGGAACAGGGCCGAAAGGAAAAAGAGATTGAGGAGGCATAGAGGGCTTTACAGAGAGAGAGGCGGTTAAGGAACACTTCTAATCCGTTGTCTCAAAGTAATGGAGTCTTCTGTGATATTCTCAACATTAATATCCTTCAGTTCTCCACAGCAATGAATTATTCAAGCCTCTCCCAATCTAACTTTAGGGGTAGTCAATATCCATATCAATTTGGCACTCGGGATGTACAAATGTCTTCACCACCACCCCCAACACATGTCACTTGCACCCAATTTACCACTCCAAGTCCCACTCATGTATGCAGCAATCCCTGTCGACTGGAAGGGGACGAGAACATGGCAATTGGCACCCCAACCAGCCAAGATCCTTTTCACAACAGCATCAGCTAGATTACAAATGCTAGTTTCATAGACTTTAGAAGTATTGATATTTACAAATGCACCAAAATTGTGGACAGTTGTAATTTTTTGATAAGTACAAATTGACCGTTATTGTTTTATTTTGTGAAGTAATCTGATCAGATTCGAAAAAGTGTTGTATGTAATTTGCAATGTATGCTTCTTCATTGACATTTTTAAATATATGAGAATTACAGATGCATCGTTTTTGTTTTGATTTGCAATGTATTAGGATCATATTGCAATGTGTGTTCTATGTAATTTGCAATCTATCATTGTTTATGTTTCAAATGTTTGCTTCTTCATTGACATTTTGTCATTTTCTATTCCTTTTTCCAAATATTTTGCCACGTGGAAGGTCCAACTTTGTCCACGCGTCAAAAAAATGGAAAAAAGACCCGTCGACCGATACAGACGCACCTCGGGTGCCACTACCTGTGTGGCTCGACGTCTGAAGGTGACAGTCTTGCCACATCAACTCCTTCTAGTCCGCCACCATAACAATCCACTACTGAGCATTTATCACTCGCCGCCACTTCCTATTCCTATCCACTGTCTGAAATAAATGTTGTCACCTCTCCTAAGCTCCACGCCACCCCGTAATTTTATTCCAACCAACCTATACATATACATATTAGACATATGCATATGTATATGCATACATATAGATATACATATTAGACATATTCATATGTATATGCATACATATGCATATGCATATGCATATACATACTTATATGTATATGTATATGTATGTAGATATGTATTTGTATATGCATATGTATATGTATATAGATATGTATATGCATATGCATATACATATCTATATACATATACATATGCATATGCAAATACATATCTACATAGCATATACATATCTATATACATATACATATGCATATGCAAATACATATCTACATACATATGCGTTTATTCTGAAATGAACTGCATTGAATGCTCCCAGTGCCTCGCTCTTCTCGCCATTCAACCAACCTTTCATTTTCCCGAGTAAACATTCCGTCTTCACTTGCTCACTGGTACTTGCTTGTTTCGTCATATGCAACCTTCGCCATCTCACGACAACCTGCAATGCTCGGAGACCATATCTTGTTTGGGTAGAAGCCGATATGGAGATGGGTAGACGCCAATTACCGAACGTCACCAGCAGCTCCACTTCCGCCATGCAAGCAACGAACGGGTTCCTCACCACCATGAACGGGTTCCATATACATATACATATACATATGTACATATATATATGCATACATCCACATACATATATTGTATATGTATATATATATGCATACATACACATACATATACATATGTATATACATATGCATATGTATATAGACATGTATATGTATATGCATACATATACATATCTATATACACATATACATATTTGTATACAATTAAGTCGTGCAACTATTCTATCTTCTTTAGGTGCCATTGATGAATTTGGGGGTGTTAAATTTTTCATAGGTGATGGCAACCTATGCTGCACGGGTCCACAACTCCATTCGAATTGTGAAGTGTTGCATAGGTAACCATGAGAAGCCTTCACAAAACCAAGTCCCCTAAGTCGTTCAAATACAAAGCTATGGACACCTATGTGAAGTGCTACATAGGCCACACATGTATATACATAAAACATAGACATACAAATATACATATAGGTTATGCTTCATCATTTCAATCAAATAAGCAATAGACACATGTTTTAGGGAGACTTGATTTTGTGAACACTCATTTGATGGAAACCTATGCTGCATGGGTCCACAACTCCATTTGAATTGTGAAGTGTTGCATAGGGAACCATGACAAGCCTTCAAAAAACCAAGTCCCCTAAGTCATTCAAATACAAAGCTATGGTAATCTATGTGAAGTGCTACATAGGCCACACATGTATATACATAAAACATAGACATACAAATATACATATAGGTTATGCTTCATCAATTCAATCAACTAAGAAATAGAGACATGTTTTAAGGAGACTTGATTTTATGAACGCTCATTTGATGGCAACCTATGCTGCACGGGTCCACAACTCCATTCGAATTGTGAAGTGTTGCATAGGGAACCATGACAAGCCTTCAAAAAACCAAGTCCCCTAAGTCATTCAAATACAAAGCTATGGTAATCTATGTGAAGTGCTACATAGGAAAGCATGAAAGGCCTTGGGAAAACCAGGTCCCCTAAATACATGTTGTAAGAAAGCTTTAGTGCTCAATAATGATCTATGGTAATACATGTGAATACTTGAAGGTTTTCATGGCTATTTGACTTGGGAATTATTTGAATTTGATTGATGGTTGTTTAGTGTGGTGAAATAAATTGCTATCCTCTTTTGAATTTGAGTTCTGTTTCGTATGAATTGGAGATTTGATTGATTTCAACCTTTAATTATTGACTTGATTGGTTTGGTGGATTCTTTGAAATTGTTTCCATGCTTTTGTTTTGAATAATGGCGGCCTTACAGGAGTGTTAAATGGATGCCGGTGGGATATTTGTGTTTGGCTCCAATAAGTGCGCACCCTACTTGGCAAGATGGGACAGATTGAAGCTGATACGTGTTGTATATCTCATGGTAGACGGGACAGGCGAATGCATTTGCGTGTTGGTTTGGTTATGCTACGATGGGAAACAATCTTGTAATGGGTTCGCCAGTCGGTCAAAGATGGGTCGGATGGGTTTCAAAGTTGTTGAGTTGGCACCTTGTTTAAATTAATGCTAACTTGTGTGCATTTTATATCTGAGATATGTTTGATGTGATCAAGCCTATCTATGGATGAATTTTTTTTGACGTTGTGGAGGACCGACGTATAGGTGCACACCATATAAAGTTGACACCCCCAAATTAATAAATGGCACATATAAAAGATACAATTGTTGCAGGTCTGAATTTATGAATATAGACATATACATACACATACACATACACATACATATAGACATAAGTGAATTAAACACGACTGTGGAGAAGTATAGGAAGAGGCAGCGAGTGATAAATGTGATGCAGTGGATTGTTAGGGTGGCTGATTGAGAGAAGTAGATGTGGCAAGGTTGTCAACTTAAGACCTCTTCACACATCTATACACACACACATTTACATATAGACATACACATTCACACATACACATTTACATATACAAATACATATTTACATATAGACATACACATACACATACACATACACATACACATAAACATACACATACACATAGACATAGACATACACATATTCATACACATACACATAGACATAGACATACACATAGACATACACATATACATATTTACATATCCATATAGATTTACATAGACATATACATAGACATAAACATACACATATTCATAGATTTATTTACACATATACATAGATTTACATACACACATACATAGACATAAACATATACAGATTCAAATACAAAGCTATGGTAATCTATAAACATATACATAAACATAAACATATGTATATGTATATGAATATGTCAATACATATGCATATATATATATATATATATATATATATATATATATATAAGTAAGATGCAAAGACCTTAAGCATATACAAGTTGGATACACTTCATCATGTTTGGCTGCCAGCGTGTAATTGTTTTGTTTCAAAATAATTACAATTATGTGTGCATTTTATATCTGATATACATATCCATATGTCTATGTATATGTGTATGTATATGTCTATCTATTTGTCTATGTATATGTCTATGTCTATGTATATGTCTATGCCTATGTATTTGTCTATGTCTATGTTGATGAAGCAGAACCTAAAAAAAATAGAACAACCCCCATATATTTCCAAGACACAAAATTAAAGTACAATAATTGGATGACTAATATGATGGAAAATAACCTATGCAAAAGATAACACCCCCAAAATAACCAATGGCACCTAAGAAAAGATAGAAACATTTGCATTACAGACTTATTGAAGGATATGGGTTTTTTTTTCATTTAAATGTTATTGGTCCATGTGGCCTGCCATGTCGACAATGTGATTTTGGATGCATACGTATCAGCTCCTCTCCCCTAATACGTAAGTGGGGGCCCTAATGTGCTATGGGACATGCACTCATTGGGGCCCACACCTATACGCTGGTCCTCCACAACGTAAGGTTAATTTCATCCATAGATAGGCTTGATCACATCAAACATAAATTAGATATAAAATTGATGGAGCATTACCCAAAATCAGAATCAATGATAATGCAAAACCTATGAGAAAACAATAAGGAGAGTGAATGATAATGCGTAACCTATGAGATTACGATAAGCAGAGTGAATGATAATGCAAAACATATTGAAAAGAGATATGATGTAATATAAGCTAGACAATTATTTGAGTTTTGCTTCCCCTTTGACATCAAATAGTTTCTTATTTTTTGTAGTTAGGATATTGTTTTCACTATGTACCTGAGGTAGAGGATTAGTTGGTTGATTGTGATAATGAATTTTAGGTGAGAATAAGAGATTGGATGAGACTATCATTAACACATGTTATAATGTTTAATCTAAATTGGGATACCCAAGGCATGAATAAGGATGAGTCTGATTCAATGGATAAAATATACTTCGATCATGTATAAATGATGTTCATTCTTGCTATCAATTTGAATTATAAGAATGTTAAACAAACATAAATGGGAGAACAATAGTTGCACTAAAGAGGAAAAACGGAATGGATACTAAAAGGACAACGTAGAAATAATATTCTAAGGAAAAAAACTATAGATAGGATGCTCTTCATAGCTTTTATTTCTATCACATATGAAAATTGAGACCTATATGCTATGGGATCATATCCTTCTTTAATGAATCTCTAGTGGCCCTTATGGTTTATTGGGGCTTTGTGGTCCTATTCATGTTATACTATCACATCCCTAATTGTAATTGAAACAAATCAAACAATGATACAAAGTGTAATAGAAAATTGAGACATGTAAGATTGATTCTAATGGATGAACAAACTAACCATCCATCTATACCATAGCGTTGTTCGAAGTTATATATACATTTGATAATGTTGTATGAAATTATATTTTAGTATCTATATGAGAAATGGTTATAGCATAAGTAGGAGTCAACCATCATCATAGTTAGCTGTAAGGGAGAGGGGCCGATATTTACAGTCACTTTAATTGAACAACAAACAAAGCGTACATCCAATTAGGTTGTATATATACACATATACATATGCATATATGTATATGTAAATGTATATATGCATATGCAATGCATTTTGGATGGAGAGTGTAACGAATGTAAGGTACAATGCATAGCTTAAGGGAGAGTGTAATGGTGTTGTTGTTTCAAATTATGCATGTTCCATCCATTCGCTCCACTCTACATCTAAAACAACTTTATTTTTTGTTTGCATATGCATATATACATATACATGTACATATGCGCTTATATACATATACATGTACATATGCATATATGTATATACAATTGCATATGTATATGTATGCACATACATATGCATATACATATACATATCAAATATTGATAAAAAGTGTAAGAACAAAATCATACATGTAAGATTGAGTGTAACTAATGAATAGAGAAACCATTAATGCCATCATGAATAGTAGTTTGGTATATCTTAGGTAGATTAGACTTATTTCACCATAAGTCCACAATTGTAAATCTTATACCCTGAGGTGATGAAGGATAGGTTTGCAAGGAAACAGAAATTGCATGTTATAGTATGACATCAAGAAATCATACTCTTAGAAATAATTGAATGATACAAACTGAAACAACAATGTTATACTTGTAAGAGTAAGAGCTATCAAGAAGAACAGATTGAATAAGGATGAGTCTGATTCAATGGATAAAATATACTTCGATCATGTATAAATGATGTTCATTCTTCCTATCAATTTGAATAATAAGAATTTTAAACAAACATAGAAGGGAGAACAATAGTTGCACTAAAGAGGGAAAACGGAATGGATACTAAAAGGACATTGACTTGCAATTCAATGGAGTTCTTGAAGTGTTCCATTGCAGGTATTGCATATGGTGGAGGTTTGATAGAGGTGTAAATAGCAATGACATAGACATACACATACACATAAACATACACATAGTCACATACACAAAGACATAGACATACACATAGTCACATACACATAAACATACACATAGTCACATAGACATAGACATAGACATAGAAATAGACATAGAAATAGACATAGACACATAGACATAGACATAGACATAGACATTGACATAGTCACATACACATAAACATACACATAGTCACATAGACATAGACATAGACATAGACACATACACATAAACATACACATAGACATACACATAGTCACATACACATAAACATACACATAGTCACATACACATACACATAGTCACATACACAAACATAGACATAGTCACATAGACATACAAATACACATAGACATAGACATACATATAGACATACACATAGACATACACATACACATGGTCACATACACATAGACATACACATACACATAGTCACATACACATAAACATACACATACAGATAGTCACATACACATACACAGACATACACATAGAAATACACATAGACATAGACGTACACATAGTCACATACACATAAACATACACAGACATACACATAGTCACATACACATACACATAGATATACACATACACATACACATACAAATAGACATACACATACACATACACATAGTCACATACACATAAACATACACATAGTCACATATAGAAAGACATAGACATACACCTAGTCACATACACATAAACATACACCTAGTCACATGCACATGCACATGCGGAACGTATGAGAATACGAGAAGCGGAGTGAATGATAATGCAGAACCCATGAGAAATCGATAAGCAGAGTGAATGATAATGTAGAACCTGTGAGATTATGCTAAGTAGAGTCACTGATAAGGAAGAACGTATGAGAATACGATAACCAAAGTGAATGATAATGCAAAACCTATGAGAAAACGATAAGTAGAGTGAATGATAATGCAGAACCTGTGAGATTATGCTAAGCAGAGTCAATGATAATGCAGAACGTATGAGAATATGAGAAGCAGAGTGAATCATAATGCAGAACCTATGAGAAAATGACAAGCAGAGTGAATGATAATGCAGAACCTATGAGATTACGCTAAGCAGAGTGAATGATAATGCAGAACCTGTGAGAATACGATTTGCAAAGTCAATGTCAATGCAAATCCTATGAGAATAGGATAACCCAAAACTATGACTATAAAACTTGCAAAATAAACCCTACCGAAACATAAATGGTAAACTATGCGTGCTATATTCTCAAAATAAACCCTACTGAAAGAGAAATGAGGTAAATATGAGCGTAATATTTGCAATATAAACCCTACAGAGCAAAACCCATATAAACAACTTGAATTATTACATGTCGAAAGAAGAAAACAACCAACTACATTAATATATTTAATATAAACAAAGAGATGCTTGAACAGAAGATTAATTTCCAAAGATTTAGTGTGTTTATGAACACAAATAATGCAGTGTTCATAAACACTCAACTTCAACAAAATAAACGAAATCTGCAACACCAAAAAACAATAAAACAAAGCGAAATTGCAAACCAAACACAAACAGAAGAACAACGGCCAGCCTTAGTGAGCAAGCTCACCTGGATCGAACACGCGACGAACCCCTTCGTTGCTTGCGGTGACCTTCATGGCGGCGAGGAACCCGTTCGTTGCTTGCATGGCGGTGAGGAAACCGTTCATGGCAGTGAGGAACCCGTTCATGGAGGCGAGGAACCCGTTCATGGCAATGAGGAACCCGTTCGTTGCTTGCATGGCGGAAGTGGAGCTGCTAGTGACGTTCGGTAAGTGGCGTCTACCCGTCTCTGTATTGGCTTCTACTCAAACAGTATATGGTCTCCGAGCATTACAGGTTGTGGTGAGTGCGAAGGTTGCAGACGACGAAACAAGCAGGTACCGACGAAGAAGTGAAGATGGAATGTTTCCTCGGGAAAATGAAAGGCTGGTTGAATGGCGAGAAGAGCGAGGCATTGGGAGCATTCAATGCAGTTCGCTTCGGAATAAACGCGAGGTGGTGTGGAGCTTAGGAGAGGTGGCAGCATTTATTTGAGACTGTAGATAGGAATAGGAAGTGGCAGCGAGTGATAAATGCTCAATAGTGGATTGTTAGGGTGGCGGACTGGGAAGAGTTGATGTGGCAAGGCTATCACCTTCGGACACCGAGCCCCACAGGTAGTGGCACCCGAGGTGCGTCTATATCGGTTGACGGGTCTTTTTTTCATTTTTTTCGACGTGTGGACAAAATTGGACCTTCCACGTGGCAAATTTTTTTTTTAAAAAATAAAAATAATAATTTATTGTTTAATTAGCTTTTTTCTATAATGGGTTATTTTTTAAAAATGCTATTGGTCCACGTGGCCTGCCAACTAGACCGTGCGGTTTTGGGTGCTTACATATCGACTCCTCTCCCCTATATAAAGAAAAAAAGATTAAACAAAAAAAATCATGAAAGCTACATCATTCTTTTTTTATAATTATACCTAAGTATTTATATTGCTTTCACTTTCCTTACTAGCATGATACCTAGTTTAGGCTATCTTTCAATGTATTAGTTTAAAACTACTTTTTTACCCAAACGTGGAATTTGATAAACCTTGCCAAACTCCATACTTTTTGGTGGGGCGTCAACATTTATGCTTCAAATCAATAATCAATGACACCAACTTTATTATTATATTGCAATTTTATATTGATTTATATTTATGCACTTAGAGGGATGGATGTGGGCAGCTATGTATTGAAACAAATAAAATTAATTAGTTGATAA
Source organism: Sequoiadendron giganteum (assembly GCA_007115665.2). NCBI lineage: Eukaryota > Viridiplantae > Streptophyta > Pinopsida > Cupressales > Cupressaceae > Sequoiadendron > Sequoiadendron giganteum. The sequence continues at coordinate 10,374 of VCHN02004986.1, forward strand.
GGTTTTTATGTGAGCATTTATTTTTTAGATTAAGATATTGAAAAGAATTGTGTTATAATGGTTTTATTTTATTTTATTTTTTATTTGATGATATATATTCAAAAATTTAAGTCATTGTATTAAAAAAGTTGTGTAATTGAAAAAGAAACTAGTTGTTATCATTAATTACAATCATTATTGTATTTATTTTTGTAAGGGAATGTACAATCAATTATAATCAACATGTATATATTTTTGTAAAAGATTATTTAAAAACAAGGGTTGGAACTTTGGAT
>VCHN02003887.1:0-13108 GCA_007115665.2 Sequoiadendron giganteum
ATGGTGATGGGTCTGAAACTGACTCGGACTACCAACATTACTTGGCGTCCATGACTGAGTTGTTGAGGGTCAATGAAGAGGCCCTTGCAGTTGCCCCAATAACTGCGATGGTGCCATGCCATGCTACCAGATCATGTGTTAAAGCGGATAAAAGGAAGCTGGTCTAGCTTCTTACTGAAGTGAGGACCTGGAGCGGTTGCCTCTATCGGGGCCATGTGTCTTGCAAGTAGTTGCAGTTGTTGGGTGTGTTACTTTTGGGTGGTGTGTTGATGTGGACGTACACGTGCTTGCCACACTCTTTTGTCTTTAGCTCTGGTTGGTTACAATGGTATAACTATTTTGATTCCTCAAACTGATTATGATTTTTTCTAATGATGAGGAATGTGAATTTGAATTTCATTCTAAATGAAATTCAATTTTGGAATGAACAATGTAGCCTATTGCTTTGTTGTCTCCTATCCTATAAAGGAGATTTGACGACTCATTGTTGAGGGTTGTTGTTTTTTTTGGGTCCAAAGGCTTAGAATAGGTACATTTAGTGGTAATGTAGGATTTTGAAGGTATTATGTAGGAAATCATGCTGGGTTGGGAATAGTATGAAATAAGTATACTATGCTTTTGTAATTATTGATATCGAAAGAAATCTAAAAAAATTAAGACATTTTGCTCTCCTGTGTATGGGCCATGGATTATGAATGGATTTATCAAGGGTTTGTTCATTTAGTTTCAATGGTGTAGTTGAAAGTGTAATTTGTTCTCTTGCTTTAACTTAATGAGTTAATCAAATGCTTGAACACAAATTGCATGTTTATGGTTATATGCTCAGGATTCACTAAGGAGTATTGTTTTAATATACTGACAAATCTCATGGTAGCAAAGTAGTATGGTGATAAGTTCATTTTCATCTGAATTAAATTTTATATGACTCCCACCCAATGGATGAGGCACTAGATAGTATTTGTAAATTCCTTTCAGGTATAGGACTGTGACTCTAAGCATGATGATTCAATACCCAAACATTTTAACAAATATCAACTGCTATCTCTTTTTGGGATATAGATCTTATGATAATTTTCAGTCTCCTTGCTTTGGGATATCTGTTATTATTCTTTGGTTTTTCCACAACCAAGGTAATGACTGTCTGTTAGTGTTAGTGGGGACTGCATCTGTAAGAAGAAGTGTTCTTACCAATCATGAACATTCTTATGAACACACTTGGGTTTACCCACCTTGGTTTCATAGAGCCAAAAGTGTAGGAGATCTTAGTCTTTGACCGACTCTTTCTAGTTGGCCACTAGCCTTTGCAGTTATTTATAATGGAGGTTGGCTACCTCTTAGAGAATTGCAAATCCTATGTGGGAAAAAACACCAACAGATTGTAAGATATACACAAAATGGATCTACATTGAAAATTCGGTAGGAAAATTCAAGCAAATACAATTGGTAGATGCAAAACCAAATAAATGTGAAATTGTCGACTATAATGATTGTAGAATATACATAATGATTTTTTTTAAAAGGTTTTAGAAAATTTCAATCAAATGCAATTGGTAGATGCATAGACAAATTTCACAACCTTCACCAAAATCTTTGTCGATTTCCTTAATATGGGAGATTTGGAACAAGGTATAGACATCCATCAAAGCATAATATGAAGATGATTTTTCTCAAATGTTGTGGTTGTAGACTCCATTTTCAAATCTATGTAAAATGTGGGAGGATAAACAAATCTTGTGAACTATTTGACAAAATATCTCAAATAATTGTAATCTCATGGAATACACTCTAATTAGAAAAGTTGCATCACTACCCTCATAACAATATCTCAATTTGTTTTAGTTTCTATTGTGTTACTCAATTTGAAACTTAATTGTGATACATTAAGTTCATTGTCAAATTGTCATTTGTGTGTCAAGTTTGTCAAAATCCAAAATGATCAATTATTAATAAAATCATGGATCATGTAATATTGGGATGGGTGACCTCCTAGGAAGGCCTAGTGCTTCATCACTTTGAGAATCATTTAGACACAATGAGTGCTAAGTGGACCATTCATTATCATGAGAGATGGGTTCTTGTGAAACACTACTCATGAAACATGGGTCAATGAGTTTGACTTGTAAAACTACATAATTGAATCCTGGTAACAATATCAAAATTTGACACAATGTGAAAAATACTTTCTACTTGTCAATAGATCATGTTGTCAGAATCTAGAAATTCAAATTATGAATTCTTTGTAATTACTCAATAGATCATGTTGTCAATTGAACTTGTTGGAATTTTTTTACTGCAACCCACATGTGTTTCCTAGAAGCTCCTATGAACTCGCCACATTCAATAATAAAAGACTAGGAACAATATGGCCAACTTAACAAGAATAGCAATAAGGCTAATTCTCCTACACTTCGGACTCTGTAAAATCCAGGAGGATATTCCCTAACATGTGCTCTTAACATACAAAATTTAAACAATCCATTTAATTTGCACATAGGTAAGCAATAGATAGATCCCCAATTAATGTTAAAGGATCAAATCCTTCAAGAAATTAGCTTTTCCTTAAAAAAGATTCATGTCCATTTAACAGAGAATCGCAAACTTCACATAAAGTAAATTGATAGGAAATGTTTGAGTAAAATATCTTGATGCCATAACACAAAACATATGTGAATAAAATGCAATCAGAATTCTAGTGCCATATCCTAGTACAAGGAGTCAAAAGAGAAAACTGAACTACAAGGTAAATTTCATTTTGAACACTTATGATCTATTATGAATTGCATTACAACCCATATATCTATACTTGAGTTTGTTACTCCTTTATGAATCCTATTTGTTAAATTGCATGAATTTACTGGTTAATTGAAGCATTTAACCAGTCCTTTGAACCCGAGCTGTAGTTAAACATAATTCACAGTAAAGAACAAATGAAAATCAATGAAAATCATCTTTGATAGATATTTCATTAATAATCCATGCAACATAACACAATAGGAGACAAAATAAACTCCAAATAGTCACGAGTTTGATACAAACATGCACAAAAACCCCATGATTAACAAATTTCTCCAATCTAACTCAAAACATTTTAAAACTTGGACTTACAATTCATACTCTCTATATTACTAGACTCTTATTTCTCATATTTTGGATATTTCAACCGACCACTCTCTTGGTCCAGAATTTCAACTTCTCCATTCTAGGGCTCCATTTGTTTAGCAATGAGATGGCCAATTCTTTATCCCTTGGAAACATTTTTAGTTCTTGCAACATTGGGACATAATTTGCATGAACATTGTTTAGCTTACTCTGGACTATTCTATTTAAATGTTTCAAAACATTGTTCACTATCACTGCATTGTTTGTCCCTACTGCATCCCAGATTTACTTTACCATCTCCTTATATTCTTCAACCGGATGAACTAGTTTCTCCCTAGAAAGTCCCCCTCTAGGGCTAGTAGCCCTCTCAATAGCGATAGGCACTTGTCCCATATTATATGGAACAATAGCCAAAGACTGTGCTTGTGCAGGAGGTTGAGACTGCTCTACTGGTGGGTCGGGAATAGTGTGGCTAGAACTAGCTTGCTTTTGAGATCTCATGGTATCCATTTGTTGCCTCAATAAAGTCAATTCAGTTTCTAACTTTGCTACCTTTTGTTGAATCTTATTATATTCAACAATAATGTCATTATATTGGCCTCTCAGAGTATCCCGCTCCTTGGTCAAACCTTCAAGAATTGCTCTAGTGAATTTGGCAACATTCACGACCATATCAGTAGCTTCCAATGCTGGGGTGTCAGCAACTCTCCTCACAACCAAGTAACCGCTGAAGTCAAAAGGTTCTGCAACAATTGGCTTTTTAGAGCTAGTAGATAGGGACCAGATTGCCAATGCATCCTATTCCTCAGTAAAGGCCGATCCCTTGAGTGCCAATGTAGCCTCCTCTTCAGTAGTAAGAAGTGGCTTATTAGCCCTTCTTATTGTGTCAAACACCACAGCATCAACAATATCCCATTCTGGGAGTAGCAATAGTCCACTTTTTTGTCCCAATTCTCGACCCTGCTCTGGTGTTATTGATTTGAATCTTTCTCTCATATATTCCCTAACCTTAGCTTGAATTACCTTCGCTGGGAGCTCTGGATGCAGACTTCTCTCATGTGCCACCTTCTCAGCATATAATGCAGTATGTGATCTCCACACAAAATCTTTAAAAGCACCGGTTTGAATAAAAGAGTCATCCATCATGAACTCTCTGCAGACTTCTATTCTCAAGTCATCATTGCTTGTTATTCCTTTGATTTCATCTTTTCCTAATCTCAAAGAAATTGTACCTGAACCTATTGCAATGTCAACTGGGTCCAATGGCATCTTAGGATGCATTTCATCCAGAGTGACAATAATGTCATCATCCTCATCACCATCACAATCAACAATCTTTACTCTTTCAACCCTCCGCCTCTTTGGTGATGGTGGGAAAGTCTGTTTTGAAAAACTTGGAGGAGAATCCAAATCAACAAAATTTGGTACTAACTGCCTTGAAGAAGATGGTGCAATATTTTTAGCAACATCTTTAGCCCTACTTCCCTTTGTTCTAGAAAAAACCCTTATCTTCTTTTAGGGCTGATAAGTAGGCCTCTCCTCTTCCTTTACCTCAGGGTACTCCTCGATGGTTTGTGATTTTCCCCTTTCTTCCACAACCCTTTCATCTTTCAAAACCCCAACCAAGCTCTCAAAATTATCAATAGCATACATTTCCCTGCTAAACTCATTCTTAGCATTAGGTATGGGATTGAAACCAGGTATTTTCTCCTGCTTACTTTTTACCATTTTAGAGTAGGCAATGTATAGTGCCTTTCTCTCATCTTGTAATTCCAAATCAAAAATATTCCTGATGATGTCCTCAGGAAAGTAGAAGTTGTGGAAAAAAGCTCCTGTCTGATGTCTTTCCTTCATTTGAGAGATAAAACCCTCAGGATCATGATTCCTGGGGCATACAATCCTTAGCCTATAAGGCCCAAGTAATTTATGCAACTCCTTCCATCCTCCCTTTTCCATAACAAAATCGGCAAATGTTTTATATTCAGGGAAGAAAGAACCCTTTTTCTGTTCAGCTAGCAAGTGTAGTTCCTGAGCGCCCCCTAACTGCCTCATGATTTCCAAAAATCCAATTCTAAGGGGAACCTCCCTTGACAGAACCTTTGGATTGACATTAGTGTCAAAAACCCTAAAAACTGTGGTATTATGATAGGGGATAATGTCTCCCCAATTGTGCATTATGTTCAATTCAGGCCTTCTCTCCATCGGCCTCAAGAAGTCATGAATTTCTTTTGGGATCCTTGGGGGGTCACGAACCAGAGCCTCCCTTAATTTAGATCCAAAGACATTATGCAAAGTTACATAATCAAACTTATGATCATGCATGTCAAGAATCCTAGTCCAATATTAGACAAGCATTTCAATGTTTCCTTCCTTCTTCTTTAATTCCATATATTTTTTGAACACAGCCTGACCCCTATACAGAAACATGTGGATTAACAAGGAAGTCCATTTGAATCCAACCCAATTCTTCCCCTCCTTTAGGGCTACTAGACCCGTGTGCATCTTCTCTGCCAAATAAGTGGCAAAATCATATATTACATTAAAACTTGGGTGCTAGAGATTTACTGCCATATACATAATATCGGTAGGCAAGGTTTTCTTTAAGCTGACTCCTAGAACTTGACATAAAGCACAAACAGTCTTCTTGAAATAACTGGCGAAATAGCCCACAGGAAAAGGTTTGGGCTCATTCCTACCAATTAATACCTTCTTCTAATTTTTTCCTCTTCCTGAGACTGCCAAATGAGGTATTAAGAAGGATGTTCTGAACAAACCCCTAGTATTTCTATATTCTTGTCTGAAAACCTCCAAGTCGACAGGAACCATATCCTGACTCCATTCGTGCAATTTGAAAATCTCTGCAATTTCTTCTTTGGTTATCTTAATCATCTGCACACCAGCATGTGTTCTGACAATTTGGGCCACAGGGTCATATCTAGTAGCAATGTCCTTTAAAAGATCTACATCCATATAAACATTAGGAACCACCAATTTACCCAGGTCTAACCTCCAGGGGTTACACAAAGGAACCCACAAATTCCTGTTCCCAAACCAATTGGAGAACAACTGCCACCCAGTGTATGGTAACTCGACATCTTGAATTGCACATTGCTTGTATGTCAATCCTTCCAAGATTCAAGGCACACATAACAAAACCTTTCCCTCCTGCTTCTTGCTAGTAGAGGCTTGTAACAAATCAATAATATCTTGGGATAAAGACCTAGTAGTGGTTTTAGAACCAGAAATTCGGGCCTTGGGTGCCATTTATACTAGACTAATGATAATTCAAACTAGGGTTTGCTTATTTTCAGATAGCAAATAATTACAATTTTCTCCTTTAGCCTTAACACAAAATTCTTCAATATTCAAAAAACCCTAGCAATTATCTAGACAAGCTCTAAAAGCGAATCTATTCAATCAATTCTTCAAGAACAGAGACAAGAAACAATCACGAATTGCCTAGCAAGCAACCATAAAATATTCTGAATTTACAAGAAATGGCATACGTGCTACTTACGGTTTCAATCGCAGAACATCCAGGGCAGCGAAATTGAGAAATCGTAACCACAGCTTGCTTCACTCGATACCAAGCAATTCTTCCTCAATGTAGAGATACAAAACTGAAATAGTAATTCGCAAATTTTAGCATTTAAATATGCAGGCAGAGTTGAACTCGGCCATTACTATTCACTCGCGTAAGATAAAATGGCTATCACACAATACCAGTTTATTTTTAAATATGAGTCGTTGATCAATCGCAACGTTGGCCAGGAGAACGGCTCAGATTTAGTCAAAATAGTTTGAAAATGCCATGTTCTCCCTCCAGTCACCAAACGGACAGGATATTCACCTACCGAGCACCACATCAGCATGAAAATGGGCCCCACCTTTGTTATCAGCGCACAGCATCAGAGTCCACGCGTCACCAAATCGTACACCTTGCAGCATTATTGAAACTGTAGTTTTAATTGCACGAGGTCAGCGAAGAACGACCATGATGCATCGGTACGAAAATAGCTATCGACATCAGCCTTCATAATCGATCAGCGAGCAAAACTGGTCCCCACCATCAAATGTGACAGATGGAAGAATCTCGCACGCCTCACACCATGTTTGTGACATTAGCAGAAACCTTGCGTGGTTTGCGAGCAATGGTCAATATTGAAATCACTTCATCCGACGGCCGCACAATCTGCACACACAAAAAGGTTATTTCGCTTGACTTTTTAATAGTTGTTTTATTTTGCAGGGGGTGTTTTTAATGACTGTCGATCTTCCTACGATTGATCCTAACCAATCCCCGTGATCTCGTGATGAAATCACTGCTAGTTGTTTAGTGATTGCGATATCACGGGCGAGCGCCACGTGTCCCAAGCTGTTGATGCCGAAAAGGGATTAATAAAGCGTTTAATATTTGTGTCGGACTTAAATATGTTATAAAGTGGGTTACTAAAATAGCTGCGAGATGCACATGCTCAAGATCGACGGTGATGTTATAATCTTGATAAAAATTTGCTCAACGGTTATGTTTGGTGCTGCTGACTGCTGTGTTTTTAATGACCATCGATCTTCCTATGATTGATCATGACCGCTCCCCGCGATCTCGCGATGACATCACCGCTAGTTGTTTGGCGATTGCAATATCACGGGAGAGCGCCACGTGTCCCAAGCTACTGATGCCGAAAAGGGATTAATAAAGCATTTAATATTTGTGTCAGACTTAAATACGTTATAAAGTGGGTTACTAAAATAGTTGCGAGATGCATGTGCTTGAGATCGACGGTGATGTTATAATCTTGGTAAAAAGTTTCTCAACGGCTATGTTTGGTGCTGCTGACTGCTATGAGTGAACACGATCGCTGATCGTAGGAATCAATGGTTGCCCGCCATTACGTGATCCAAAGATGCAGGATGTTTAGTGATCGTGATATCATGGGCAGGTGCCACGTGTATTCCTTTGGCATTGTTTCTGTGGTGGCCCTCGATGCTGACATGGAGATTTTGTCAGCCCTTTTGAAGATGGTCGTTCGATGATCTGAAAAAAATAAAAGATCAACGGCTGAAGTTTAAATTCAAATCAAATGCGATTGGAGCCATTGGGGCGGCATGCAAATGAGCTTTAATGGCAGACGAGACGTCTACTACCTCAATTCAATTGACATAAAGTATCTGCTTTTTTTCTATCTTCATCACAAAAGCATTCAAGTATTTTCCAAGCAGTTCAGGGCCAGAGATAAAGTTTTTCGAGCAATCACCATGAAGTTTGGTTCTCTGCAAGGCACGAAATCCCATGAGTTATTTTCTAAACTGTTGGGTTAATTTGACTGTGTCTTTGTGAAGGGTTCTATTATGCTGGTCAAGGGGTGTTGTTAATTATTGTCGTAGGGTTACTAGTTCATTTGAATTATTGGAATTGCACAGTTGTGTTGTATTTTTGTGTTCTGGGTACCCCTAATTTCTTTGAGGATTTGATTTTTTAAAAGAAGCCCTAGTTGTTTAAGATGGCACCACCGAAGCAACACTCTAGCCATGTTGATTATTTGAAAAGGAATTTGTATGATGACTTCCTGGATCAACTCCCATTGTCAACAAATGATAGGAAGAGTGGTTTGGTTTTAATGAATGGAAAGACCCTAGGTGAAGGTCTACTGTGCAAAAATTATAACATTGTGGATGCCAGGATTCCTATGACTGGTCTTGAAATGTTTAGGCTGTGGTATGGACAGTGAAAATTACCTCACCCCTTCTCTAATGTCTGGAGATATGACATGGGGAAACTAACAGTGCCAAATGTGTTCCTTGATGTTGACTTGCTCAGAGTAGTGGCAGCACGGTATGATCCTGTGACAAGGGTCATAAGGGATAATGATGGTGGAATTTTGCTAAGCCTCAATGCAGATGAGATTCAATAGATTTTTTATTTGACTGAGTATAGCCCTTTCTTAGTCCAAATAGATTTTGAGAAGATGAAGGAGGAGTACAAAAGGTTAAAGCCTCTTTTCAGATTGAAGTTGCTTCCTCTTCACCTGGCCAGGGCAGGTTGTTCAACAATTCTTATCAGCCCAAATGACCAAGAGCCTTTCAAGCTGAGCTATTTTGCCAGTCACTTCCTGGCAACATTTTATTCATTGTGCCAGATTTTAGGGTTCAGCCCTAATACTATGATGCCAGTTGCGTACATGTTTATGGGAGCTGAGATTCAGCATCCCAACTTCTCTGTGGTATATGACTTTGCATCATTCCTATCAGAGAAGATGCATGAGGGTTTGATGAAGCTGCATGTGGGGGATACTGGCACTCCTTTTTTCTGGTACTCCCTGTTGATGCATATGTTCCTGTACAAGAATGTTTTTTTCTTCTCAGAAAACATGGAGTTGAGGCAGGAGGTGAATGGAGAAAGGTTACCAGTATAGGTGTGGAGTGCAGATTTGTCTTACAACAAGGGAGGTGCTATCTTTATGCAGTTTGATAACCGCTTTTCCTCCAAACTCAAGGCTCGGTTGGTGGTAAATGTGCCAAGAGTCCCTGAAGATTTGCATGACTTCCTCCGATCGAAGGTGAGGAAGCCTAATTTAAAAGTGTGTCACAATTGGGGTGATATCATCTTGTACCCTGTAAGCATTGTCTTGAGGGTGTATGGTTTCTAGGGAACCCCTCATATCCTCCCCTTTAATGTACCATCAAGGATGGGGTTTGCCAAAGTTATGTGGCAACTAGGTTGTATTCATGAGGACAACCCAACAAAGAAAGGAAAAGGGACTTTGTTCCCTAAATACACTGTTGTTTCTGATTTTGTTTATTCCAAGGGAGGATGGGTCCACTTCGGAAGGTTTTTTGATGACTTCAATTTGAGGAATGGTCCTAGAAGAGAGCATGACCCTGAGGGATTCTTTGCATTGTTCAGACAACAAATTAAAGGTGGAAAATTTGCACATGAATTCAAATTTCCCGAGGATCTAATCAGAAATGAGTTTGATTTGAATAGGCAAGAGTTGAATAAAGAAAAATGGATTGCATATGAAAAGTTGCTGGCTATAATACATAAAATGGATCCAAAATATGATCCATTAATGGAGTTCACTCCATTTCACAAGAGAATAGACTTCTTAATGGCTAATTTCAAAAATATCATGGGCACCTTGATGACCAAGAGGGTCAGTTTGGAATTAGATTTTGGTATAGAAAGATAGGATGTCAGGCCTGGAGAAATAAGGCCAGCTTATCAGCCACCAATTGATAGGCCTTTATACAAGAGAAAGAGGAATGTGAGAAGTGATGAGGATGAAGGGGATAAGAAGGTAAAACAAGTCATGCAAGCATCATCACAGCTGGGTTCAAGGATCAAAGCACCCAGAGGGATAAGGATTGTGGATCTAGATTCACCACCAAGAGGTGATCCTGTAGTGTTACCATCAGAGCCAAGCCCTAAGAGGCAGAGAGTTGAGGAAATGCAGGAAACTCTGATGGATGAGATAATTGTGACTGATCAAGACATGTAGGTTGGTATCCCTTCCCCTCCTAGATCAACATAATTGGTACTTTCTGACATGGATGTATAGGGGAAATGTGTACAAGATGCCAGGATGGAGGCCTGCAAGGCATTCTTGGATGATGATGCATTTGTAAAGACTCTTGTATTTTTGCAACTAGTTTGGAGGATGAAACTAGAAGAGTACTAGAACAAATGCAAGAGTAGGAGAGAATCGAGACCTGATAGGTCTGAGCAGGAGAATGATGATGAGGTCAAGGCCGAATTAATGGAAGAACTCAAAGGCATCACTCCTGAGGAGGGAAGAAGACTTGTGACTCAGGCTAGTGTCTTACTTTTTCCTGAATGGGACATAGCTGATGCGGTTGCATTCAATGCTATCTTACAATCCAAGCACCCTATACAAAACAGTGAAGAAGAGGTTAAGGAAGCTTTGCAGGACTCCGCCTTCAGTGAGGAGTATGAAACTCTAGCCATATGGGCATTGGAACCCTAGGGCAGAAAGCCAAATGTAACTGATATTAGCCCACACCTAAGGGGAGGGCTAATCATCAAGAGAGCTTTTGAAACTTCAACAACAGAAGCTACAAGCCTGACAGTGAATGTGGCCAAATTGGCCCAAAAGATAGCTAAGAGAGAAGAGGTTGAAAAGAAGAGTTTGATGGAGAAATACAATATGATAATTGCAGAATATAGTAGGATGCAGCAAAGGAATGTTGAGCTGCAATCTGAAGTAGATAGGTTGAAATATGGGTAGGTGGGAGAATCCTCCAGTGCTCCTGGTATTAGAGCATTACCTTCTATTGCAGGATCGGTCCCCCATACTACTCCAATTGTTTCAACTCCGGGGTCCCCCATCCAGGCACCTGCTCTCAGTCCTACACCAAGGCCAGTTGAAGAAGAAGTTGAATATTCTGTGGATCCCACCAAGAAGCAAATGTTGAATAGGATCATAGAATTGCAGGTTGCCTTAAAGGCAAGTGAGGATGATGCAATTGCCAAACAAAGTGAGGTGGTTGACACAGTTTTGAGGCATCTTAATGAAAAGGTTGATGGTAAATTACCATCTGTACATTCTTTGTATTCTTTATTCTTGGATGGAATAAAAAATATCAATAGGGATCGGGAAATAGTTTTTCCTTTGGCTGAGAAATGTATCCCTAGGGCAAATGATCTGGATATTATGTACAAAGCTTCTAGGTTTGATGCGGACAATAGGCCCCAGTCATTGAAGCCTACTCTAAACTTTGTAAAATCATTGAGCGGATTTCAGGCCCTACCTGATGATTTGAATAGAAGAATTAGGGAGCTGATAAAGAGATTTGATGACTGGAATGATACATTTTTGCTAGACATTATTGATGCACAAGGAAATGTTAAGACATTGCAACAGTGGCAGGATGGGGCAAAAGAAGTTATCAATGCACAAATCAAATCGATTTGTGATGATTCAAACTATGATTTGTTGGTAAATAGTATGGATAAGATAATTAACACCAGCACATTCTTATAGTTTTTTGAAAAGGAAGCCAATCAGGCTGCAATGAAGTACACACCTTACAATAATAAGGTCAATGAGGTCGTGAAATTTTGCTGGCCAACGGATGAAGAGTATCAGAGATGGGTGGACAAGTACTTAACTGAAGAGGAGTAAAACAGTGTCTATTACCACAGGATGGATGAAGGAATGCCAGAGGATGATGCAAACAATTCTGGAGACAGCCACAGGAAATGATTTAACAATGGACAGGGCATGTGAACAGAATGAGAAGATGTTCAAAATGGAGCTAGCCATAAGGAATGCACTGGAGGATGCCGATACACACAAGTGGCCAGCTTACCGAGATTATCTGTCAAAACATCTATTTATGGCTTAATAGAGCATAATTTCTAGTTTGTTATTGTTGTTAAGAAAAAGACATTTCTCAAAGGCTCAAAGGACGTGCCCTTTCATAATTTTGATATATTTATATCTGTTTCATAATGTAAAACAGATATAGGCAGATAGGAGAAAGATACAGCAATGAAACTTTCTTTTAAAAGACTCAGATGCATGTATGAATTTTGATGAAGTTAATAAAGATGTCTGAACTTGTGGCTTAATCTTGGTATCAGCTGTTTGTGGAATTATACAATTATCTAGTTGTCTCCATTTTGATGCTTTTCTATTGTCTAAATTGATATATGAAGCATATAAATATATTCAGTTTATCGATACACATTTGTTGTATTTGTGTGATGTGATTATTTGGTTCTTTCAAGTAAATATTAAACCCTTCTAGTCAATCACAGTAACTAAAGAGTATTAATTGGATCAATAAGAAGAATCACATAACTAGGATTGTCATTCTATCTCAAGTAGAGTTTGTCAATCATTTACTTGCACATTTATACAAGTTATAAACTACATCTATGTGCCAAACACTTTGAATTATTGCCATCATAGATTACACTTTTATAGATATTCATTAGACTCCATACACCCAACAAGGCAGTGGTCTCACGCTTTCATCTTTTAGT
>VCHN02000893.1:0-28124 GCA_007115665.2 Sequoiadendron giganteum
CCTCTACACATATGATGGATTTACTCAGGGCATGACCACCATTGTTTGATGGAGTAGGCAGTGGATTAGAGGCTGAGACTTGGCTCATAGACCTCGACCGATGCTTTGTTTTGCACCCGTATGGTAGTAATACCAAAGTGCGGTCCGCTATCATGCATTTGAGGGGGTTTGCATCCACATGGTGGAAATTGGAGAAGCAGAAGCTCCACATAGATATTAATATAATTTCCTAGGAGATGTTTCTAGAGCGGTTTAGAGCCTACTTCCTTTCTGACCATTGGTGTCGACGTAGAGGCGATGAGTTTCATGCCTTGTGACAGTTAGCTTTGACCGTTGAGTAGTATGAGCGATGCTTGTACAAACTTAAAAATTTTGTAGGTATAGGTGATGATGATTGGATGCTCGTTCAACACTTTGTCAAGGGCCTCAACACCAATATTAGTGGTGAAGTGAGGGTATTTGGACCCAAATCTATGGAGAGCTATGGAGAAGGCACGACTAGTGGAGGAGAACTTGGCCATGACATTGGGAGGCCATACTGGTGTACAGATTGGCAGTGGTTCAAGATCTAGGACTAGTGCACGAGGGGGATAGACTCAGGAAGTTGTACATCCCAAGACTCAGTAGGGACCATCACAGAGTGGCCAACAGCAGTAGGTATCTCAAGGGAAACTTAAAGATTTCCAACAGAGACAAGGCGACATAAACTAGAGGTGCATGAAGCGCTTCAACTCCAAGCAGCCCGCACAGAGCTCACAGTCCATTTTCAGGGGTAGTGTGTAGTAGTATAGCGCACCACCTAGAGGCAGGGGCTATGGTAGAGGCATTGGATGTTACGCATGTGTCCAGTAGGGTCATATTACTAGAATGTGTCCTAACAAGGTCACATATGGATTTACACAGAGACCAATGGCATCTGAGCCGACAGTGGGAGATGTTGGAAAAGGTCATCATGTATTCATAGTGGTTGATAACCACCAGGTAGAGCACTAGGGTACCATCATCGAGATATATGGTATGTTATTGGGTAACCCAGTTACCATTCTATTTGATTCTAGAGTGTCAGACTCCTTCATTTCTTCTTTCGTCGTATCATGTTGTAGACTGGGGGCGATAAGGCAAGCTGATAGGTGGCAGGTTGAGTTAGCCTCGGGTGCAAAAGTCACATCACATTCCCTTGTACTAGAGTGTAGATTGGAGGTTGGACCTCTCCTTACTACATTGTACCTCTGAGTTATACCATTAGGTTCATATAACATTGTCATAGGTATGGACTGGTTAGAGGCACATAGAGCAGTTATAGATTATCGACGTAAGTCGATTCAATGCATTAATGCATCTGGAAGAGAGGTAGATATAGTGGGGGTTCAAAGGCATATATCCTTGAGGATTATCTTAGCTATGCAGTTGAGAAGGTGTGTGTGATAGGGTTGTCAGTTGTTCGCTATTACAATGGATGATTTGGGATTAGGAGATGGAGAGGAGAAAGTCTCTCTTGATAGTCACCCCATTCTTCAAGAGTACTCTAATGTCTTTCCAGATGTGATTTCAAGGATGCCACCTCAGAGATATATCGACTTCAAGATAGACCTATTACCTAGATCAGAGCCTATTTCATGAGCTCCTTACTGTATGACCACTCAGGAGCTGAAAGAGCTTCGCTTGCAGCTTGAAGAGTTGTTAGAAAAGGGCTTCATTTTCCCTAGTGTTTCTCCATGGGGAGCACCATTTATCTTCATGAAGAAGAAGGATGGTTCACTTCGATTATGTATTGATTACCAACAGTTGAACAAACTAACGATCAAGAATCGGTATCTACTTCCTAGGATTGATGACTTGTTCGACTAGGTCAAGGGTGCTACAATATTTTCGAAGATTGACCTTAAGTCGGGATATCATCAGCTCCATATTTTTGACTCAGATATCCATAAGATGGCATTTCATATGTGATATGGTCACTATGAGTTCATAGTAGTACCATTTAGGTTGATGAATGCACCTTTTGTGTTCATGAGTCTAATGAATGGAGTATTTTGAACGTACTTAGATAGATTTTTTCTTGTGTTCCTAGATGACATTTTGATATACTCTAGGATAGTGGAGGAACATGAGGAGCATTTGCGGCAGGTATTACAGTGTTTATGGGATAATCAACTTTATACTAAATTGTCGAAATGTGAATTCTTGAAGACTAAGGTCAAGTATCTTGGTCATGTGATCTAGGGGAAGGTGTATCAATGGATCCTACAAAGATCCAAGTGATATTAGATTGGCCTGCACCCACCAATGTGGCAGAGATACGTAGCGTTATGGGGCTTGCAAGATATTACAGGAGATTTGTACAGGGCTTCTCGAGGATAGGACATCCTATCACCTCCCTTCAGAAGAAAGGGAAGAGGTTTGTGTTGTCAAAGCAGTGTGAGACAACATTTTAGACTCTTAAGGAGAAGCTAACCATTGCACCAATACTTGTGATACCTAATCCGACAGGGGTCTTTGTAGTCTGTACAGATGTATCCTTGGAGGGGTTAGGAGCACTGTTGAGGCAGGAGGGTCGTGTCATAGCATATGAGTTGTGGAAGATCAAGGATCATGAACTGAATTACCCTACATATGATCTTGAGTTGGTGGCGGTTTTCCATGCATTGACTAGATGGAGACATTTTCTTCTTGGGCACAAATTTGAGCTGCACAGTGATCACAAGAGTCTTCAGTATATTTTCACGCAACCGAACCTTAACACTAGACAGAGGCGTTGGATGGAGTTTCTCTGTGAATGACTTTGAGGTGAAGTATATTCAAGGAAAGGAGAATGTCATAGCTGATGCACTCAGTAGACGCAGAAATGAGATATCCAAGTTGACTCTTGTAGTAGATCTGCGGAGTCAGATTATTATTGCTCTCCAAGTGGACAGTTGGTATTAGGAGGTTAGGGTAGAGATAGAGGCAGGCAGAACTCTAGAGGGCAGGTTCTCAGGATATTCTCTTGATGTAGATGGGATATTGAGGCACATGGAACGCATTTATGTTCCTTCATCAGGTGATCTTCGCATCGTAGTTTTGACTGAGGCACATTGTGCACCCTATTCAATCCATCCAGGGGTGAAGAAGATGCATGCAAATCTGCGTCGATTGTATTTCTGGCTAGGAATGAAGGGTGATATTGTAGAATTTGTGGCGAGATTTTTAGAGTGTCATCGGGTGAATGCTGAACACCAACATCCAGTAGGGCTTCTACAACTGCATCTTGTGCCAGAATGGAAATGGGATATCATCTCATTGGATTTCATTGTTGGTTTACCCAAATCTTCGAGACAACATGATGCAATTATGGTGATAATAGATAGGTTGACGAAGTTAGCACACTTCTCACCTATTCACTCTTCCTATAATGCATCATCCATAGCTAGAGTGTTCATGGAGGACATAGTGAGGTTGCACGGTATACCACGTTGGATTATTTCTGACAGGGATCCAGTGTTCACCTCAGCTCTTTGGAATTCATTACAACATGTGATGGGGACATAGTTGAAATTCAGTTCATCTTATCACCTAGAGATAGATGGACGGACTGAGAGGGTCAATCAAATCCATGAAGACATGTTGCGTATGTATGTGATGGACTAGTAGATGCGTTGGGAAGACTATCTCTATTTGGTAGGGTTTGCATACAATAACAGTTTCCAAATCTATATTGATATGCCTCCATTCCAAGCATTGTATGGGCATCCATGTCATACTCCCTTGAGTTGGGATCGACTAGAGGATAGAGTAATTTTGGGACTAGAGATGTTGCAGAACATGGAGAAGCAGGTGGTTCAGATTAGAGAGCATTTGGTGGTAGCACAGGATAGGTAGAAGAAGTATGCAGATGCGCATAGAGTGGATCATGAGTTTTCAATTGGTGACAAATTTTTCTTGTGGGTGCATCCACGAAAGTGTCAGATTTGTTATGGAAAGGGCTATAAGCTTGCACCTTGCTTTATCAGACCCTTCAAGATACTCGAGAAGATTGGTCCAATTGCTTACCGGCTTGCTTTGCCACCCAGCGTTGCACATATTCATGATGTATTTCATGTTTTTGTTCTTTGACCATACCATCTAGATATTTCTCACATCCTTGATTGGAATTCTTTACAGGTAGAGGATGGGTAGCTGGCTTTGGAGCTAGTGACCATAATGGAGCGCAAAACGCTCACTCTTCGGCGGTGAGATATTGATCAGGTTAGGGTCCAGTGGAAGATGCACCCAAGATGAGGGAGTTTTATCCCTACTTGTTTGCAAGCTTTTAGGAGTAAGCCTGACCCTAGGGGGGAGGATGTAATACGCCTCTGTTTTGGCTTCTTGCTTAGACAATGTTCTTTGCTTTCTTTGGGTTTTTCCAGTTACACTGATACTTTGATATATTTTATCATGTGTGTTTTATTTGATCGCTATTTATAGAGCGACATAGACTATTTGTGGTTGTGAGATGTATTTCTTTGATGCTCTATTGTCATGCTTTAATTAGCGAAATAATGTTAGTTGCTATAACATGTTTATTACACATGAGTTATTTGATTATAATGAAACTGTCAAATTATGATGAGTGTATTGGTGAAGGGGATGGGATTGCAACACTCGCTTGCGAGCACCCTGCGATTCCATGATTTCCTCTTCACGGTGTGTATTCTATGTTGTTTATATGCATGTACTTTAATATCTCATTTACAGGTTTGTAGGTACATGACATCGACTCCACATGGTTTCACAGGTTTGAGCATGTCGACCCAACGATTAAGTTGAACAGGAGATAGTAACTAGGTAACATGTGTCAAGTCTCCACCCTAACCACAATGTATCATTAGTCATTGTATGGTGTGTCTTCATTTGCCTTGTTTATTAATATTTAATTCAACAGGGTTTATGTTATGGAAATAAATGTTAAATTATGCATTAAATGATGTTGGTATTTATTTAATTAATTTTAGATAATATGATGGAAGCTTTCTATTTAAATCAATTAATTAAATTTAACTTATTTAGGAAATTAAATTTAATCCATGTGGTTAAATTTATTTATTAAGTAATTAAATTATTCATTAAAGAAAGTTGTTTAAAGAAATTTAATTTAATTTGGAAATTAAATTTGAATATTAAATTATTAAATTATTTTGTGAAAATAAATGTGGTTGATAAAAGGTATTTGTTAATTGCCAGCATGTAATAGTTAATTAATTGAGGGTTGTTGAAAAGAATGAATTCTGAAGGGAATCTTGGCTTTGGGTGAGGAAGTGGAAAGCTTCTTCACAACAAAGGCTAGGATATTTTTGGGATGTTGAAAATTGGAGAAGAACGAAATATTTTGCTTGCTGCTAAAAATTGAAAGGGATTTTGGATTGTAAGGAAATTGTGGGAAAAAATTACATTCTTAGATTTGTTTGGGATAGATTATTGTGGTGTTGGATTCAATACTGTGCTTGGGAATTTGGATTGCTTCAAAGAATTTGTGAAAGATTTTCTAGAAGCTTTGGAAAAGGCTTGGCATCAGAAACTTCAATTACTCCAGAAGCTTCGTTGAAACAGGTTCCATTCTTATGTTATTGTTTTGGTTTAAATTTTTAAATGGAATTGTATTATTGTAGAAAAGATTGTTGTGCTAGATCTGTAGTAAAAAGTCTTATTTTGTTTTAGAAAAGAAAAAATTTAGGCTTCTATGATAAAACCCGGAGGAAAACAAATTTAAAATTTAGGGGATTTTAGTTATAAAATTTGTGTTGAAAATTGTAAAAAACTTTGTAAAGAAATTGTTTTAAACATTAGGAAGTTTTAGAAGAAACAATAGAGACTTTTTAAATGTTTAAATGGATTGGAAAAAATTTCGGTAAATGGTTTGGGGAAAAATCATTGCCTCTTTATTCTTCTTTGTAATTTGGCTTCCTTCCTGTAGATTGCATTTTGGAAAATTTATTTCCCAATCATAATAATCAGTTGATATATTTATATAAATATATATATATATATGTATGTATGTATGTATGTATGTATACATTACACATATATATATTACATATATTTATTTTATTGTATACTTGTCAAATTTTTGGAGAAAACCCATAATCATCCGTACGATGAATTCAAAAGGGGTTTATATATATATATATATATATATATAAACGTGTCTCTTTTGAGATCGCAGTGTTGTTTTTTTTAATGGGGGGTTGGGGAGGATCTACCTCCCCACAACCACCCCTTAAGGGAGCGTTTGTGTGGAGGGAGACCCTCCACAACCCCTCCCAATGTTCCATGGCCGCACTATGAGTTTGGGGTTCGGCTATGCTTTATCACAGTCGCCCCCCAAACACATGGGCTTCCCTTATCATTAAATGAAACTATGAATGGTTTAAATTCATTCATCCTTTTATTTTTTGGATTTCGATATAATTTAAGGTTATTAATATGGAATATATATTATATATGTATTATATATATATACACATTATGTATATATCTATATATATTGTGTATATATATGTATATATAATGTGTATATATATGTATATATGTTATATATGTGGTTTGCAAAATATAAATTATATATTTAATGAATTTATATCATAAGTGTATATAAATAATTATATAATTTAAAATATAATTATGTATGTATATTTTATGTATATATATTAAATATATATATATTTAAAATAGTTTTATTTCAAAATGGTAACATGTTTATATTCTTAGAAGGGAAATTGAAGAAGTTAAATTTTCATTAGATTTTATGTTGCTTTTATAAGTAATCAAGGGTTTGATTTATTTATTAAAGTTAGTATTTTTCTTCTTTGTATTTGGAAGGACAATAAATTATTTTATTCAATTATTCTTTTAGGGCAATATTTTTCCTTCCTGTGAAATGAATTTGAAAGGGAAATGGATTTAGAATATCCAAAAATAGTTTTTTCCTCGCAATTTCCTTCTATGTTTATTTCCTCTGTATTTTGTTATGGGGAAGTGGGTTTAATGTGCTTAAGACTTCTAGTAGTGAAGGAGGGAAATGGGGTTGTATGTTTATTTGAGTCAACCCAGTGATTGTACCCTTGGTTAGTGCTTTTGAATTGGTCAATGTAACCTGACTTCCACGACTGGGGAAGTGTTACCCTTATGTCTTAATTTAGGGTGGATTCTATTTTTGGACTAGCACTAGGTTGCCTTGGGTTGTGGAATTGTTCCACTAACTTGTCATAGGGGAGTGGCTTGCAACGAGTGCCAGCACACAAAGTGGTGCCAAGATAACTCGTTTTAGGTTGGTAAACTAGATATAATGTAATTAACTTGTTAGGGGTTGGGTAGCTTCAACAATTAATCTAGACTAATAAGCCTCACTCATGGACCCTTGTGCTAATATAGGCTTGGGATGAGATGAGAAGTCCAGGAATGGCATGATCGGTATCTTGTCTTCATGAAAGATATTCGATTCCGCTTTGGACTACATGTGGGGCTGAAATTCATTAGAGGTTTCCAAGAGATCCCAAGATGGGGTTCGAGGCCTAGGAAGACTCACCAGGATATCCCATGTAGCATTGTGATGACACTCCTCCTAGGTCAACTATGTTGTTAGTATTGTGAATCGAAAGATTGTATGAACTAGAAGCAATGTAACCTTGTGTTAGTTTGGTGTAAATAATTGGTTGAGTCAGTGTGTGTGTGTGTGTGTGTGTGTGTGTCAACTTGTGATTAGAGGTTGTAGGTTTGTCCATGTTATGTTGTTACTATCTCCTAGAATGGGGGGTGGGCCTTCAGGTACTACTTGGTTGGGTGGAACATGCACCATACACTATTGGGTCCCCCTTCAACCTTCAGTTCTTGTTGGTGAGATATCTAGTTGGAGAGCTCATAGTTTCCTATATTTAAATCAAACAATTTATTTATTTCTGTATGACTCATGTTATTTTACCCCTCATTTGTATTCGAGGTGGATATTTGTATAATTTAACACATTTGTATTATTGCCTCATTCAGGGAATGAGAGATGTAACCTTATGTTTAAGTTAATGAATATGGAGTTTTGTTATATCTCTTTATGTTATGATGTAACTTTATTATGTATGAGTACTTAATTCTTTATGTAAGTAAATGTTATAGATGGTAGATGATGTATGTATGGGTTTTAAGTAATCCCAATCTCGTAGCCTTAGAGGTTGTTGTCAATTAGTAAGTGAACATGTATGTTAATTACACTTAAATAAAAAAAATTGGTGCGCTTAAGTAGTTAATTGCAACTTCCTCTAGGGTTACATGGCAGGGCATTACAAAAATAAAGTGAAGTATCAATCCAGGTTTTCAACATCTTATACCCTAGGCAAGAGGGTAAAAATCCAAAAAAAATAGAAAAAAGAGATTAAAAATACAAAAAAAAATCAAAAAGAAAGAAAAAAAGCAAAGTGAAATAAAACATTCTTTGAGTGAAAACCACTTTGTAGAACTCCTAGTATAGGTACCATAGTGAAAATCTGGCAAACATGCATTATCTTTGAGTGAAACTTGCATTATTATCTATCAGTACCTTTTCACGACATCCACCCATCCATTTCATAAAACATGTATCCAACCATGGTTTTTCACAGATTAAGGAAAGTCATTTTATTGGGGGAAACTTCCAAAAATTTGGTCGTGAATCAGACCTTGCAACATCCAATCATTTTCATAAAACAAAAAAAAAAAGAAAAAACACTAGAAAACAACAAAAATAAAAAACATGTGAAAATTTTTTAAAAAAAAACATCGTTCGATTATTCCTTCACTCAAATAATCTAAGATATCAACATTTTCTTGAAACTCACAGCTAGTTCAAGTGAATTTACCATAACATATCAATCCAAGCTATCAATGTTGTTTATCCAAAAACAATTCATGCTTTGAGTCAAACGGTCAAAATACGTGATCTTTGTGTGTACAACATAGGCAAGGCTTTATAGCCCCCGAGACCCTAGGTTAGTCCCCTTAGGTTTCTAACATGCTTTATTTCAACTTAGTCAAAAAATCAAAAATCCAAAAAAAATCATAAACAACATACAAAAATCCAAAAACATTCACAAAACAAAAAAGGTAAAAAAAAACTCATACCAAGCGAACTACAAGCCTCTGTGTGTACAATGTCGGCAAGGCTTATCTTTGATGAGCCCCCAAGGCCCTAGGTTACTCCCCCGAAAATTAAAAAAACAACATCATAAAACTTAGAAAATCAAAAAGACCCATGCCATCATCAAAAACCACAATAAAACAACTCACCCATAATAAAGAAATCGTCACAATCATCCTTTGACAAAACAAACAAACAAACAAAGAAAACATCAAAAGCTAGAACTTCCAAGTAAACACGCACATAAGATCTGACTATAAACAGATAGAAACAATGCCAAAGTATCAACTACCTATCTTTTTGACAAGCCACAACAACATCTTGAGATATGCCTTAACGGATTCATTTCTACAATAGACATGATCAACACTGGATAATAGCCCCACCCCAAATAGATATGGCAAGTGATACTATAAATTTGTTTTCTATCTCTTTGTGGTCTTATTTTTGTGATTTATTTTATTGACTCATTCCTAAGATCTCACAAGGATGTCCATAAGGATTTAGAGAAGAAGGAATGGGGGAAATTGAGTGTCATTTCATATTGTAGTTTGTAAGATATTTTGTAATACTACCATGGTGAACACTACATATCATGATGATAATAAACCAATAAAAAAATCATGTATGGGGAATCCATTCATTCATCACATATAAACATAAACCACATCATAATGGGAAAATTTATGATTCATCCATCCTCATCAAATTCATATGTCAAAAAAATACAAAAAAACATATATAAACATACATCATCATATATCGCCATCACATAAACATAAAATGAGGCTAAATCAAAGAAGGTAGATCTCATATATATCATCATAAAAAAGGGAACATGTCATAAGTACATCATCTATAGTAACACAAGTGTGATAGGATAATACAAAATCATAATAGAAATACGAGGTCTCGACTAGACCAATGAATATATATATATATATATATAATACATGTCTACAAAATGCCTCTACACCATGAAACAACATGAAGATCAAGTACCAAACAAAGTAAGACCCCAACAGGAAGGACAAAACACTATAGACCACCAAAACGATCTAGTTGTCTCATAGACTTATCACCTACACCTACACCTACACCACCTCCACCACCATCACTCGCAACACTTGACTCCCCAAACCATGGACACTGAGAAGCCCTAGGAATAGTAGCATCATGTAAGGTATGATAGTAGCTGGAAATATGTAGAAACCAATCTTGTTCGACTCACATACTATCATGCTCTACCTAGATAACATCTCTATTTGTCGTAAGTAATAGTACTTGAGCCTTTACAACATGTCGTGGATTGCTCTTGCTATCTTGCTCAGCCATCAAAGTGTCTACCTGAGCCTCTGCAACCTATTGTCATGCAATTTCTGCATCTCTGGTAGTAGTCATATGAGCTAGTAGCATATCAACATCCCTAGCTAGTGGAGGAGGTCCCAGAACCTATCCCTAACCCTGCATAAGAGGCATACACTCATCTTGACTACCCTATGCCTCATGATGTCGATCTTGATCCAACTACTCTGTGAGAACCTCAACGTGTTGTCGCTCACTGCAATGACCTATAATACTTGCTCTACCGACAACAAGATCACCCCCAAGATCAATGAACCTCAAAGGCTTGCACCATGGCCACCACTCATCATAATCACAAGTAGTACCTAGATCTGCCACACTAACCAGCCAATCGCAACCAACTAGGGAAATTGCTCTGAACTTGGTAACCATAATATCTATATCCACTTGGAGACCCCATACACGGACCTCCCAAGTAGTTCGACCAAACTGAGCCTCATATGCATCAGGAACCCGCCCTTGTCTCTCTCTGAACTAGTGACAGACTCAGTTTGGTAGATAACGCTTTATCATAGAAGGAAAATTACCAATTAACCAACTGGTATATTGGTAGTAAACAAGATGATCTGCATACTTTGGCCAAACCTCACAACCCATATAAGGTCTCCACATAAACTCGAGAATCTCATCGAACACATGACACCAATAAGGAAGATCCCCAGGAAAGGTGTAATGCACTAAGTCCTCATAGGGATAAGAGTAAGGATCATTCGAAGAACAATCCTATATCCCATTTGAATGAGTCACTACAATATGCTCCCATGCCCAAACATGGAAAAGTGAAACACCTACGGAAATAGACTTCCCACCTCGATACACCAGTTCATGCATATCTCGGTAAAGATGAGAAAGAAAACAAGTACCCTAGGCATATCTTGTCCCATGCTCTAGTATGCTCTCGATACATGTACCCCAACCCACAAAAAACTATCAACCTCAGCTATCAGGAATAACTAATCCTATATCAGTCCACAGAGGACAAGTACAATAGGATCTGCACTATCAAAAAACCCAGATAGATCAACCTCTAATTGGCATACATCCAAGTGTGCAACATCTAAAACATGTTACATAACATGGGTACCTTGTCGAAAATGATAAGTAATGAGCTCACTATGAATGAGAAGGTGAAGTATCCTCTAAACATCCTCAAAAAGTAACAATAACCTCCCCTATAGGAAAATGTAAGGAGGACATCTTAGAGTGCCACCTACTAGGTCTCAAAAATGCAGGTTTGAACCACGAGAGGTTACCAAGCTCTCACAATGCTTTTGGCCAATGTACAAGGCCAATGGATACAATTGAACCTTCTTCTCTTTAGGTTCTTCTAGACCAAGGCGGGTGTACCTAATGAATGATGCAGATTTAAAAATGTTTCCTGGTTGATCAATCTATCCATAATTTAATCTTCACAATCTGGATCACAATCTATTATCTAAGAGAGATTCTCCATATCCTCATTGTTGGAGGGCATGACATCTTCTTCAATTTTAACTTCTGAAGCATTATTGGTAGTATCCACATACCTTGTCCCAAGCATGGAATTAATAAATTAATTTACTACATCAAAGGCTTGCTATTTTAATGACTCTAACCAATAAATTGATTCAGGTTCTGATGCTCTTAGAAATTGTGAAACAAATGTGGGTCTTGTGGGCCTAAAATGAGGAGGTAATTGTATACAAACATCCACCATTCTGTTGTATAAAAAACTCATAGATTCTCCCTTATATCTCCTTATATCAAAAAAAACATCCACAAGATTTTTGCCTCTCTTCAATTTGAATATACTCATCACAAGTACTTTGTTGTGAAAAGAGTACATTACCTTTGTTTCCAGAGTTCTCAGTTGCATCATGTGGTTTTTGTGGTATTTTGGGATTAATTATAATGAATTCTCTATATTTGTACTTCACCTTAAACATGAAATAGTTTAAGATTTTGTTTGGGTTGAATCTATGTTGTATATAAATAGTCTCACTTGCTATAGAAATTGCTTTTTACATGAAAGTGGTCCAAAACCCATGAAAGTGATCTTGTAGATTACAAAATTTTACAAATAGCCTTCATGTGATCTTTTATTTATGTTGAGTATAATGAATAGTTGTATTTAAAATGACTTGGGGAAATCATTTGATAAAAATGTTTTTATTCTTCTCAATTGACAATTAAGATAATGAAGATGATCATAGAAAGCACTCTATTCATGCAAGTTTCTTATTATGATTTTTCTTACAGTAAATTAAATACACACAAATAAATAATAAGAACAAGGAAAAATACAAACATGTTACTAGGATAGTGTGATGTGGATCAAATAATGTACTTGATTTGAATAGGTTTGATCAGTTTCACACATCACATGTCTTGTTCCTTGACATGGTTTAGAGAGGTAAGCATAACAAAAAAAATTATGAATGTCTCATATCGACAACTAAAAATTTACCTATACTTGTATATTTCAATCACATATTACATATATTTGCTCAATGTGTAACAAGTGCCAAAGTAAATGATAAAATAAAAAAATATTAAATAAATCACATTTTTATATATTTTTTGGGTTAAATAATTTATCAAAGCAATGGTACATAATTACAAAATTAAATCATTTTGTATATTAAATTTTAATGAAAATAGTGAAGATGGATACATCAATAAATGATTTATCATAAAATATTACACAAGCATGTGTACCAAAATATACATATCGAGTATCCAATATCAATACATCAATATCCACAAATGATAACCAATCACTACAAAACAAAATAACATATCATAAACCATTAGTATGCAACTAAAAAATGAAGAGAAATGAACAAATGCCCAAGGAAATTACATATATAGCTCTTCTTACGTGTTATAGATGCTCTTACATTCCTAATGTTGGAGGCTTAACTTTCAAAAGCCTAACACCTACTTAGCTCTTTTTCCTCTTGTTTAAATCCATCTTGAACTCCTTACCTTAATAAACAATTGCAACAATATATTATGATAATTTGACACATAAAATATTTCTAATTTTAAAACCTCACTTCACTTTCAACCTTTCCATATCTGAACTCTCAAATTTCATTCCAAATTGATCCATATGACCACCCTTGATGCCATTGTAAATGATTTAAAACAAAATTGTACAATGGTTGGGACCGGGAAAACAATATTCGAACCTTGCGGAAGAAGAAAATGATAAGCATGGCCAAGGGAGAGGAAAAGTGACGATTTTCTCGAAAGTCGAAATGAAAGGCATTCTTCCATTATAGCGGTGAATAATGTTATCGAAAGTTGAAACCTAAGGCGTCCTTCCATTATAGCGAATATTCTCTCTCGAACCTATGCAATATCATCACCATAAGGAGTAAGAACGATAATATGCTATGGATTAGAACAACAATGAGGCTTTGTTCCATTCTTAAATAGATTCATCTCTTGGGGAGCGTTGAGAGAGTTATTCACATACTTAGTCTATTTGGTTTATGAATTTTCATCATTTAAATATTAATTTTTTATAAAATGTCATTAAAATTTTAAGAAAATTATATCATATAAAATGAGGATTTTAGATAGGTTGTCAATTTGTTTATAAGATTATATTTATATGTGTATAATTTTATTTAAAAAAAATTAAATGTCTTAACATTTGAAAGACAACTTTAGACTAATAAGTAAAAAAAAATTATTTAATAGTAAGATTTAACAAACAATTTTACATCTTGATCATGATAATTAGGATGATTTTGTTCTCTAAAATTTTAAGGACATGAATTAAAGGAGTAAGTGTCCCACTTTATCTTTAGAGTAACTCTTGAATTTATTTTATTTTTCTAGACAACTTTATTTGAAAAACTATTTTTAAAGTATCATTCTCTGAAGTCAAGTCAATGTTATTGTTGTTTGCTTAAAAAGTATCCAAGTCTATCTTCTCTATAAAAATAGATTTAAGATTTTTAATTAACATTCTTTTTCTTATCACTTAATGTAGAAGGATTGGAGAATGTAACCTTTCAACATGAAATAATAGAAAATAAATTTATATATAAAAGAAAAATTCAATCTTATAATATTACACTTATTTATTCAAAAATTTAAAATAAACTATACTTAATAGTTTTACTTTCAAGATTTTTCTTAAAAAATATGTCAAGTGCTTCATACCTACATAATTTAGATTGTTGTGATATTCTTGATTCCATGTTAATTATGTTTTAATTGAGTTTGAATTGTTGCATCTTTACATTCTATTGAAAAATAAGAAAAAAATAGAATAGTTTAGATTTCATTTCCAACAAAATAGCAGTTAAGGAAATCTCATTTTGTTACAACAAAGTTTAAATTAAATTTCTTTAAAATTATATTTTGCATGTCTTTATTACATTTCATATGCTTTGGCAGACTAGACATTTTAAATGCAATCTAAATAATATTTCTTTCTAGCACAAGAATTCCCGATTAACTCTAGCATAAATTAGGATATTTGAAATCCTTTTACAGACAAATTTAGACACCACATTGGTTGATACAATAATTAATTGATTAAAGTGTGAGACTCAATGATAACTCATCCCTAATCTTATTCCCAACATGAATTTTATTATCAATGTCATGTTAATCATGTCTTTCTTTATGCTTATCTTGAAAATAATTCAAACTCTTTACACTTACATTTGTATGCATATTATTTTTTCCATATTTTTCTAATTTCTAAAAAAATTGAATCCATATTTTCTTGCATCCTTACAAGTTTCTCATTATAACATTAAAATTACTAAGATGTAAGATATCACATTTCCTCATGGTGCCCATCTCTCCTACCCCCACCACAACCCTAACACATACAAAATAATTTTCAAGATGCTTCCTATTATAACCTTTAATGAAGTACACAAATCTTATATTAACCATTTAATTTGAATGTTATTTTATAGATACAATTATGCCAATCTATTCAACCCTAGTTTGAATATTATTTTATGGATACAATTATGCCAATCTATTTAACTGTATATATGTTTCTCTCTTTAATGTAGTCTCATTTTTTAAAAAAGTATTTTAAATAGATATATGAAAGAAAAGGAGAAACGATTAAAATGAACATAAAGTTGATGAAAAAATTATTTGCATACTTCTCTAAGAATATTCTTTCATAGTAATAAAAACACATCTTGTCAATTCAATCTACAACAAAAATAAATGACATTCACGTTCTTTGAAAAAGGAAGTTTGTAATCCCAACCTTTTATCATGATAATTTCTTCTCCTATGTAAAAAAATATACCACGGGTTATAAATATGATGCTACACCATTATACACTTTTGCTAATATATGTACAATTAGAAATGTTGCTTACCAAAATGGTTTGTAAGTAATAACATGCCAAGCCAAACATACTACTTTTCATGATACGTTTAAAGAAGGGAGACCCAAATTATCTTCAAAGAAATATTAGTGGCCTAAAACAACCTCTTTCTATGGACCCAACTACTGGAACATATTAAAATAGAGAGAAAATTTCACATATCAAATCATTGCTAAACAACAATAGAAACAATAAAAGTAAATATTATATTTCTTCACAATAAATTGCAATGTTGCAAATGCTTAAAAATCATTGCATTCCTGTGAATTACATTCCCATGAATAACCACCCAAACTCCCTTAGGGAATAACTTCCCAAAACTAACAATTGTTTTATTTATTGCTAAAAGCTAACGTAACAAATAATTTACTAAAGGTAAACTTTAAATTTACTAAAGGTAAACTTTTAATTTACTAAATGTAAACTTTTAATTTACTAAATGTAAACTTTAAATTTACTAAATTTAAACTTTAATTTCCAACAACTCCCCTTAAATTTTACATTAAAAAATAAAATATAAAAATGTAAAGCTTAAATTCCTACATATTACCCCCCTTAAGATTTACAACACAAAAAATAAAAACTAAAATTTTGTATCAACATCAACCTAAACTTCCTGGTCTAGGCAAATGATCTGATTAGCCATCCCTGCACCAACATCAGCCCAAACCCCTTTGTCTAGGAAAATGTCTCGAGCATCAACCCAAACTATTCATGTGTGGGTCAATCTTCGATTACCAACTCTTCATCGGGATTGATCCAAACTCCTCTTCTCTGGATAAATGTCTGAATTGCCAACTCTTCATCACCATTGATCCAAACTCCTCTTGTCTAGATAAATGCTGAGATTACCAACTCTTCATCAGCATCAATCCAAACTCCTCATGTCTGGATAAATGTTTGGATTACCATCCATATGTGAATCGAGACTAATTCCATTATCCATAGTAACACACCTGCAAAATTATGGCTTGAGACATACTGAATTATCCATAAATGGTTTGTGGATTCAACTATCCACATACCAACAAATCATTGCATGCCCCATCTTGCTCCTGAAAGGACTCAAGATGAAACAAATTTTCTTCTCATGCAAAATATCATCCCTAAGCGAGAAGTGTAACACCCCTCTGTTTTGCTCTTATGTTAGATTAAGATGCTTTATTATTTGATCATTTCTTATTGAGTGATACAAACTCTGTGTGTTATGAGATGTATTTTCCTTGATGTTATACTTGACATGCTTTGATTAAGAATAATGTTGGTTTATTATGACATGATTATTGCTTATGAGTTTTATTAATGATGAAAGTGTCAGTTTGGTGATATTGTATTGGTGAAGGGGACAAGATTGCATCACTCATTTGCAAGCGCCCTGCGATTATATGATTTCCTCTTCATGGTGTGTTTTATGATGATTTTATATACATGTGCTATTGATGCCTTGGATATAGGTTTGCAGGTATGTAACACCCCGCCACGCAACCCTAGAGGATGTTGCAAACAACTACTTAAACAAGCTAATTTTTTTTTGTTTAAGTATAATTAATATATAAGTTCGCTTCCCAATGCAAACATCCCCTAAGGTTACGAGACTGAAATTACTTAACAACCCACAACAACAACAACATAAATATAAACCATGTCAAATATATAGAAAATAATTGAACACATACATTCCAATTAAGATAATATACATCAGAGCATAATAGATAACTTCCCATCTCATTTATCCATAATTAAATATTACAATTACAACTCTCATTCCCCGAATGAGGCAAGTCCAATAAATAAGGTTACAGTTACAACTTCCACCTTGATAACAAAAGAGGGGTAAAATATTACAAGATCAACTGAAATGAAATAAAGCAAGGACTGATACAGAATCCAACGAGCTCTCCAACTGGAAGTCTCGTCCATACGAACATGAAGATAGCCCAATGGATTTAGGTGCACGCCACCCAACCAAGTGGAACCCAAAGGCCCACCCCCTGTGCTAGGAGATAGTAACCAGGAATCCTAGCCAAGACCATCTACCTCTAGACACAAACTAACATAAATTGAACCAAAACTGTAACAATCAATCACATGAACCTCACAAGTACAACCCAGGGTACAACTCAAGTACAACCCAAATCCCATGCAAGTACAACACAATTACAACTCTACAAGGTCACATTGCTTCCAAAAATAAAGCAGGACAAGTATGTTAAGATAACCATACACATAATAATCGAATACCAACTATGGTCACATCAAGTATGTTAAGGAAACCATACCTACCAGAAACAAGAACCAACTGTTGTCCTAGACAGAGTGTCATCACATAGTTCATCATGGGTTATCCTCTGGGATTCTTCCTAGGCTTCGGCCCCCATAAGAAAAGGTTATCCTAGTGACCTTTACCGAATCCTGACCCCCATACTCACTCATACAGAATCAAATACCTTTCGTACAGATAAGATAGATGACCTTGCCATTCCAGGCCTTCCCACCCATCCCAAGCCTAACCGAGTACTTGGGTCCATGAGTGAGGCATTAATATCTTGATTAGTGAGAAGTTAGTCCTAAACTTCTAAGTATTGTTTTAGTTATCACTTGATTAAATCACTTCCGAAGGTTATCCTGGATACCTCTTTGGGCTCTGGTCCCGATAGAAGCCACTCTTCTACTTGACAACACACATACCAAACAATCACCAAGGGTACAAAGGTGCAAACAAACACGATACCATGACCATCCTTTCTCAAGAGGCAACATAAATTCAAACCCTCTCCAAGCACTGGAGGTAACAAGGTAACAAAGTCACTCCTGACAAGGAGGCACTAATCACATAATCCACTCCTAAATGAAGGAGGTAAAAACGTCCCCGTTCGTGAAAACCGGGTACTAACATAGACACAACCTCATGCACTACCAAGAGAATTCACAATAGGTTGACATCACAACGACAACCCTCACAAACAATAAACCATCTGGAAGACTTACAAATTTACAACACATTTAACCCACTTCCCAAGATGTAAACATAAAAGACATATTCACTGAAGGCAATAGAAAAGAACTACCTTTGGATATTCTAAATCCATTCCTCATTAATGTTCAGTAATCTATTGCATCGATAAAACTGAATTAAAATTCATCTTTTCAGATAAGGGAGAAATTAACACTAATATTTAATTCTCTAATTGCTCTTAATAAAATAGGCATTTCCAACTATAACATAGGACATTTCATTTTAAAATAAATAACTGATTGCCCTTGCAAATTAAATCATTATAAAATTAATCAGATTAATAATTGGTCTTTTGCACATCAATTTAATTTCTCAATTACATTTAAATCATGCATTACCTAAACCAAGAATATAATTCCTTCAATTAAACTTTAAAAAAAAAACATGCCTTAATGAAAACACCCTTTTGATATAATTATACCCATAAAAAAAATAACCCAATTTAAATATCTACACCATTATATATATATATATATATATAATATTATAATATTATAATATTATATCCTATTATATTAATTATTAATATATACTATATTATCTATAATATATATTAATAAACTAATATAATAAAATATATTATAATATTTATATATATAATTTTATTTAATTATAATTTATTTTTATTAAAGGCCAGTCGCGCCTCGGTTCGCGCATGTGCCCTAATCTCATGTGTGGCTGAATTTTTTCCTTGGGCCACGGTTTTAACCCAAGCGGCGGCATTTTCATGGACATCGGTCGCGGAATGCATAGGTGGCGACACTGGTTTGGAGGTCGACAGTGGTTGGAGGAGGCAGCGGCGGTGTTGTGTAACACAGCCAGTCGCCATTACTAGCGGCGACAGCTATGTAACATAGTCGGCCGCGGAAGGTCCAGCGCGGCTCCCCCCAGTCGCCTCCCATGGCAGGTGCAGTGGGGGTTGAGCCCCCAGCCCCCCCAACAATTTTTTTTTTTTATATATAAAATTCCTGCAGATTTTTAATCCGATTCTTCTCTTCTTCTTTTGTTTTTTTTTAATTTCTTTTAAACAGGTTTAAAATTTTACAAAAATAAATTTGATAAGAACCCCAATAACCCCATATCCCAAATATATAACAAATATATTCCCAAACATAATTTTCAGAACAAAATGGGAAAACCATTCACAAAATAACTATTTTCAGTCCCAATATCTTTTTTTTTGTTCTTGAGAAAGATCAAACATAAACAAAGTTTTTGAGTATTTTTCAAACAACAAGTAAAATTCTGAGAATATTTTCAAATTGAATATGATTAAATAAAACCTGATTCCACCAAGCTTGATAGCTGATAAAGAAGCCAAGCATTCCTC
Organism: Sequoiadendron giganteum; assembly: GCA_007115665.2. NCBI lineage: Eukaryota > Viridiplantae > Streptophyta > Pinopsida > Cupressales > Cupressaceae > Sequoiadendron > Sequoiadendron giganteum. Next base: position 20,190 of record VCHN02000893.1, read on the forward strand.
TCTAGTCTAGATCCTTTTCAACAATTCCAAATCAGCGTCACCAATTTCCAAAATAAAATCCACAAAATTCTTCCTCCTTCCTTGTTTTTCCAAAAAACCCATGAACCCACAAAATTGTGAAGCAAAAATTCAAAACATAAGGATCAAACCCTAAAAATTCAACAACCACCCTCATAAATTCTTCAAAACAGAAAAATAGAAAATATCTAATTTCTTTCAATTTTTGAATTCAAACTTTCAAATTTGACTTTTAATCTCATTTTCATAATTTTCAATTTCACATAATAAAATTCATAGTTTCAAAATGAACTTATCCAATTTCAACAAAATCAATTTAATTAATTAATAAATAAATCTAATCCACAATTAAATTATTTATTAATTAAATTAAATTAATTAATAAAATAAATTACGTTATTAACATAATACCAGTACAATTTCAATTTCACAAATTAAATGCATACAACCATATGATACCCTTTTTAACTTGCAATTAAATAAAATCCAGGCAAGATGATCAATCATGAAAGCAACATAACTCGACTAACACCAGACGACACACTAAGATTAGGGTGACGACTTGGCACGGAAAACCTAGCTACTATCTCCCAATCGAATACCGTTGGACATTGGACATGCTCAAACTTGTAAAACCAGGTGGAGTTGATGCCCTGTACCTGTCAACCTAAAAATCAAGTAAACAATACATATAATATGAACAGCATAAAATACACACCGTGAAGAGGAAATCTCGGAATCGCAAGGCGCTCGCAAGCGAGTGATGCGATCCGTCCCCTTCACCAATACAATATTACCAACTGACGAATCTAACATCATTAATATGATCGAAAGCATCAACATCATTAATTTAATTGTACACAATGCTAATCTAAAGCATGACATAATGATAACATCAGGATCAAATACCATCACAACAAAATATCACATTCGCATCACTTTACAGATAACGATCAAATAGCAACTGAGTACCAACATAAAATAAGGCCTAACCAAATAGAACACTGTTCGATCAAAAGAGCAAAACGGAGGGGTCTTACAAGGTACATGACATCGACTCCACCTGGCTTCACAGGTTTGAGCGTGTCGACCCAACGGTATGATGATTGGGAGATAGTAGCTAGGTTACCTGTGTAAGGTCTACACCCTAGTCATAGTGTGTCATCAATTGAGTTTGTTGTGTCTTTGGTTGCTTGTTTTTATATTATTTAATTCTGAGGGTTCATGATTATGGAAATAAATGTTTTAAATTATTGCTTTCTATAATGTTGATTTTTATTTAATTAATTTTAGACATTTTGATAGAAGCTTTGTATTTAATATAATTAGTTGAATTTAATTTATTTAGTAAATTAAATTTAATCCATTGGGTTAAATTTATTTATTAAGTAATTAATTAAATATGTTTATTTAGAAAGTTGAAAAATGGAATTTAAATTGGAATTAGAAGTTACTAAATTTATGTTGAAATTAAATTAGTATTTGGAATTAAATTGCAATTAGAAATTATTTTAACATGAAAAAAGGCTTTGAGAAAATATTTGTGGTTGTTGAAAAGATATTTTTTAATTTGACATGTGTGTGAGAAAAATTAATTATTTTACTTTTGGTTGAGAAATTTTTTGGAGGGAATTTAATTGAGAAAAAAAAAAAAATTCTTCATGAGAGATTTTTGGGAGAGGAAAGATATTATTTTTGGAGAGAGGTTTTGGTTGAAAACTTGGAAAAACAAAGGGGATTCTCAGGAATTTTGGGGGTTTTCTGTATTTTTACATCTCCCTGGAAGTGGTGTTTTTGGAAAAAGCTTTGGAAAATAATCTTTGAAAAGGAGACTTTGCTCCAATCTTCATCTTCTTCAAGCTTGAGGAAAACAGGTTCCTTCAAGTTTTATTTTATTTATTTAATTGCTTGAGAAAGATTGTTTGTACAAAAGTTAATTATGTAGAAGCTTTGCTTAAAATGGTTTTAATTGAGATTGAAAGATTGCTTGTGCAAGAATTTTTTGTGTTTTGGTTGTAGAAGCTTTAAATTTGTTTTCAAAATTGGTAAGGCTTCTTTATTGTTGAATTGTTGTGAAAAAACTCAAAGGAAAATCAAGAGGAGAACAATCTGTGATTTAAGAACTTGTATTAGATTTGAAAGCCTCTATGTAAATTTAGAGGAAAGAGATTTTTGTAATCTTCTAGGGTTTGTTTAAATTGGTCTGTAGAAGTTTGTTAAATTTTATTATGAAGAAGTCTGTGCAACTTTTCTTTTAAAAGATTGAAGTTGAAATCCTCTCATAAATTTGGGAAAACGATTATTGTAATTTTGAAAATTCTCCTCAGGAAAAAAAATAAAATTAATTGTCCAGTTAAAATTTTCCTGTAGATGACTTTACTCAGAAACTTTTCCCCAATTTGATTTATGGTTGAAACTCAATAAATATATATATATATATATATATATATATATATATACATATTTATTTGTGAGATGTTTATTTTAAAAGAATTTAATAGAATCGTCGTACGGTGAGCGGATGTACTGGGGAGGGCTGTGTTTTGTTTTGAAGGTAGTTATTTTGTGTTTTATTTATTGTGTGAGAGGCACCACTGCCATTGGCAGCGCTACCCCTCCCCTTGCATGGGCACGGTGGACTTACCATGGTCTGTCCCCATTACTGTGGGGTGTAGTTGTGGTAAGCCAGCCGACCCCTCCTTTATTAATATAAAGTCTTGCTTACCTATTCATTGAAACCCGCGTTCGTTCTTTACCTATGGAGTTAAATTATAATGTATTTAAAATTTGTTTTGTTAATACATTTTTTTCTATTAAATTCGAATTTGATTGGATTTTAAATGTGGAATATATTATTATATATATAAATATATATATATTGTGTATATATATGATATATATATATATATAATTGTTAAATTTATATTATTGTTTTAAGTTTTAAATGATGAGACAAATATTGTTATGGAAATTTATTAATTATATGTATAATTTTTTTCCAAACGTAATTTAAAAGGTAACATGAATATTTATTCGAATAGAGGAATACGTAAGCATTAGTTATAAATATTTTTCTAGAACTAAAGATTAAATAATTGATTGGGTACATCGATTAAATAGATGCATGTTCGAGATCAAGTTGAAGTTAATTCCAAAATGAAGAATTCTTGTAATGAAGATATTGTTTTTGTTTAAATAGTCATTGGATTAGATGCATGTAAATGCATGTGTTAGGTGAAATTAAAATAATATGTTTTTTGGAAAAGAGGGAAACTATAATTTATTTAAATGATGTAAATTGTTTGAGAAAATAAATATTTTATTAGTTTAAAATTGAGGGAAATGAAATAATAAATGGAATGATGTTCTCATAGTTGTTTAAGTTAAAATTGAGATATTTGAAGTCGATTAGTTAATTGGTTGAATTTTCTCCTTCGTCTTTATAAGGGTTCTTATTTAATTAGAGAAAATTGTGTAACTTGTCTTAATATTCCTGCTTATCACTGAATGTGAAACGATTTAGTAAATCCAAATCTTAGGTTTAATTATCGTGTTGATTGCCTATGTGGTTCGTCTATTTGCAATTAGAGGAAATGAATATTTAATTAAGTGTATTGCGGGAATAGGTATTTAAAAAAAATATATACAATGTGCTAATAGGAACAAAGGTTTTATTAATTTAAAAATGAGGAAATAGGGGAAATGGTTAGTATGATGTTTATCTTTGTTTGGAAGAGCCTTTTTAATTAATTAGTTAAACTGGGATAATTGAGAGGTGTGAGTTATTATAAGTTATTTCATTGACTGTATGCAAGGTTGTGGTAAATTAGAATGTTGTAAACATTAAACTATTATGCCTTTATGATGTGTTGAGATATCTTCTATGGTATTTAGGGGTTATTGAAAAGAGGTATTAGATGAGTTATTGTAAGTCTTCCTAGCAAGGAATGTTAATTTGAGAGTTATTTCATGGTCTTGTCTTTTGTAGTTCTCTATGGTGGTAAGGTTGTTTTCAGTGAGTCACCTGGTTTCCATGAACGGGGAATGGTTTGTTCTTCTTTGAATGGATTGTTGGATATTTTGTACCTCCTTAGTTTGGAGTGGTGATGAATCTCATGATAACCGTAGGAGGGTGAAGCTCAATGCGGGCCGAGGTCTTGAATGATCTGACAGGTAACTCATATATCTTGAGTGGCTTTCTCCTAGGTTAGTAGTATGTTTAGGTTGTTGGTGAGTCATACTGTCAAACTCTGATAGAAATGTATCTTTGAGTTAGTATTGTTCTTGTGGTGGTTTTGTTTAGTGTTGAGTCAGCTTGTGACTAGAGGTTGTAGGGATTGTCCTTGTATTCGTGTTATTGTCTCCTAGCATGGGGGGTGGGCCTTCGAGTACCACTTGGTTGGGAGGAACGTGTGCCCTACACCATTGGGTCCCCTTTTATTTGCAGATTGTGTTGCGAGGTTTTTCAGTGGAGAGCTCGCATTGGTTTCATTATTTAGTTTAAGCTTTCTATTTACTTTAGATTAGCTCTTGTAATTATTATTCCCCTCATTTGTTTTCGAGGAGGAATCTTGTAATTGTAATAGTTAGGTTGATCTACCTCATTCCAAGAAAGAGTATTGTAATCTACTTTGAGTTAATGTAATCTAGAACCTATTATATGTTATCCTAGTGTTAGAATCTTTAATGCTTTATAAGTATGTGAAATTAAATGTATGGTTAATATTTTAGTTAATGTTTTATGTGCATGTAGTGTGTATGTTTGGTAATCGATGTAATCTTGTCACATTACCTTAGAGGTTGTTGTGAAGTATTGTGCATCTTCTTTGTTAATAATGCACTTTTAAGAAAAAAAATTGTACGCTTCTGCTTTGTGTTGCAACTTCCTTTAGGGTCTCATGGCGGGGCATTACATAGCAAGAAGCTAACTCGGGATTATAGTTGTCCTCCTACCTCCATTTCCTCCAGCCTCTAATTTGATCTTTAGATCTTATTCACCGGATATAACATTAATGACTCTTAATGCATCATTAGTAAATGCATAAAAAATGTGCATACATAGGAATGTCAAATTCAACTGAGAATGCATCCATTACAATAAAATAATTCTAGATTATCCTTGTAATTCCTTACTTCCCCATTAAAAAATATTACAAAAACATAAAAAATCATTATAACCCCTTTACATTCCTTTTGAACCGAAACAATTCACAATTTATTTCATGCCTCTAAAAATGCAGATTCCAGTGGTCAACAAATGCATAAGCCTAGCAAAATGGTGGTAGCCAACAAACATTCAATAACCAACAATCAAAAATTACATTTATTTCTTCTTAATGCTTCATTCTATTTTTTAATTTCAACACCTAAAAATAAATACTCAACACAACATTGAATAAAAAATTCAATACCACCAAGTTTTCAGTTCCTTTCCAATTTATATGCTTCCTGTGCAGCCTCCTTCACAGCCTATCATCATTTTTGCTCCGATATCAATGTTAAAATAGAAAAAAAATATCATAACAATTGTTGAACAACAATAAAAACAACAATAATAATAAATATTATATTTTTTCATGGTAAATTACAATGTGCATTGCAAATGCTTAAAAAACATTGCATTCCCATGAAATACATTCTTGTGAATAACCATCCAAATTCCCTTAAAGAATAACTTCCCATAACTAAAAATTAATTTATATTTATTACTGAAAGCTAACTAAAAAATAGTTTACTAAATGTAAACTTTAATTTCCAACAACAACATACTTAGACTATCTCTCTGCATTCTAGAAAAGAGAGATTATTTCAACCAAAATTTGGATCCAAGTTGGGACCGAGTGTATAATGTTATGACAAAATGGGAGATGCTACATAGTATAGATGCCAGAAAGATAGGAGTGCAAGGCATATGTGCAAATAATGTTGAAGGAAGAAATATCAGGGCCATCTTTAGGCCAGCATAGCATGACATGCTCAAGATATCTTCAATAATATAAAGAGAAAGAGATCCTCTGATCACACCTATAAAACCCTAAACTTATCGAGAGTTTTTCTGAGTCACTGTTTTGACACTGTAGGTACTCATTATTTCCTTTTGCATAAAGAGTCAGTTTGCCTTTTCCAAATGGATTTCATTAACAAAGTAGTGAGTGATATTATAACCAATCTCTTCAAAATAATTGTGAAAGAGATTAAGCAGCTAGCCAGTTTGCCAAATGATGTCGAACACCTCCACCATGAGATAGAACGTGTGAAGGACATAGTCGATGATATAAACAACCACTTAGGTGGGCAAGGTCAACATCTTGTGTGAGTCATGAGGATTTGGCTAAACAAATAAGAGAATATCGTGAAATCTACCAAAAAGCAGTTTCTCCAGTACGAAGAAAGAAAGAATCGTCGCTTGTGTTGGTGTTGCCCTCATTGTTGCCTTGTCCAAAGATCTAGTCAAAAAATCCATAATTCTCTAGCAGAGATAGATGAGCTTCTGAAGAAGAAAGTTTCAGATTTTCCCAAGAATGGAGAGCTGGGAGAGCTTCCAGGGACACTATTGTAGCCCATAGAGAATGATTTGGTTGGAAAATTTGTTCATGAGAAGCTGTCAAAGCTAGAGATGCGGTTGTTGGAAGATGACTGTATTCACGTCATTGGCATCTATCTAACCCCTAAACCCTAATCCCTCAACCCTTAAACCCTAATACCTCAACCCCTATACCTTCTTAATCCCTCGACCCTCAACCCTCAACCCTTAAACCCTAATCCCTCAACCCCTATACCCTCTTAATCCTTGAACCCTCAACCCTCAGCCACTAAAGCCTAATCTCTCAACCCCTATACCTTATTAATCCCTCAACCCCTATACCCTCTGAATCACTCAACCCTCAACCCTTAAACCCTAATCCCTCAACTCCTATAACCTCTACTCTATAACCTATTAATCCCTCATCCCTAAACCCTAAACCCTTAAACCCTAACCCATAAACCCTCTACCCTCTACCGCCAATCCTATACCCTCTATCCTCAACCCTAATCCCCCAACCCTCAAACCCACTTAGTAAACTCTCTACCCTAATCCCTCAACCCTCTTGACCCTTAAACCCTCAACTCTTAAACCCTTAAACACTCAACCCTAAACCCTTGACCCTCAACCCTAACTCCTTAAACCCTAAACTGTTAAACCCTTTACCCTCTACCCTCTAACCTCTACCATCAACCCAATACTCTCTACCCTAAACCCTAATCCCTCAACCCTTAATCTCTCAACCCCTATAACCTCTACCCTATATATTGGACCCTCAACCCTAATCCCTCAACCTTATACCTTAAACCCTCAATCTTCAACCCTCAACCCTTAAACCCTCTACCCTTTACCCTATACATTAAACACTCAACCCTCAACCCTCAATCCTTAAACCCTAAACCCTCTACCCCTTACATTGGACCCTGAACCCAATCCTTCAACCATATACCCTCAAAACTATACCCTAAACCCTCTACCCTCAACCAAGTAAACCCTTAACCCTAAACCCTTAACCCCAAACCCTTCAACCCTAAATGCTTAAACCTAAAACCTTCTACCCATACCCTCAACCAAATACCCTCTACCATCAAACCTATTCCATCAACCCTCAAACCTTAAACCCTACTACCCTAGAAACCATCAACCCTATAGGTCCTCCATCCTAATCCCTCAACCCTATACCCTCAACCCCTATCACTTTCTCTCTATCTATACATCTCACCTCTCCCTCCCTCCTTCCCTCCCACCCTCTCTAATTGTCTCTATGTACCGTCTCCCTCTTTTTGCGTACCTCTTGTTCAATCAATCCCTACCACCCTCTCTCACTCCCTCTCTCTCACTACCTATCTCTCAATTCTCTCCCTCTCACCCGCATCACACTCTCAAGTCTCTCC
>VCHN02003901.1:0-13077 GCA_007115665.2 Sequoiadendron giganteum
AAAGGAACGGCTAGTATTGCCGATTTGCTCTTCACGAGCCAGCCATCTTACTCGGAGTTGGATGTCTCGGAACGGACTTAGGAACAGTCCGCAAGTCGCTCCCCAAAAAAGGAGTGCACCAAGGGGGTAAGTCAGTCGAAAGCTCCCCATCCTGCGTGCCCCTCGAGCGCGATGGTGTTGGTGTACGAACGGATGGATTTGTCTCTCGGTTTATCCATCGTGCACCAACACGAGTCAGGCTTAGGAGGCATTGCAGGTCCCCGCCCATGACACCAGATTGCTATGCGGGGGCTCTCTCGCCTTCTCTGAACGGTCTCGGTATCGGATGCAGGCTCGGAATAGGGATCGGCACTGGTAGCCGCTCCCAACTCTGCTGAGACCTAGTAAGGGATGACTCGGGAGCCCCCGTCTAGCATTTGGGTTGACTTGGACGACCAAATTTCGAATGCCCACGGCTTGGGTGAAAAGTCGGAAATCGGGGGGCTTGGTTCTCTCTCGGCGTCATCCTACCGATGCCTGGGATTCGGACAAATAGCTTATGTAAGGGGTTGCATCAAGTCAGTTGGGCGAGCCAGTCTGTGTGGTGAGTTCAAGGGCGAGTCGGGTTGCATCAAGGATGAACTCGGGGATGTAGTGAGGCTGCATCGCACTTAAGGGAGCCAGAATGGAGTCGTGGTAGTGAGCTCAAAGGTTCCAAGTCTAAGTGGTATTGCGGGCAGTACTGTGGATGGTGTCTAAGAGTCAAGGCGTCGAGTCAGTTCCAGAGTGCAGGGGTTGCATGGGGGAGTTGGGCGATGAGCCGAGTTGCATGGCAGCGTAGTGCTTGGGGGATGTCACAGTGCAGTGTCCAAGTCTGGGTGGTGCGCCGAGCAGGGTGTTCCAGGTGTATGCGGGATGCATCGAAATGGGGACCGGGTTGGGAACTCGGGTGTGTTAGTCATGTCGGGGATATGCAAAGTGTGGGCTAGTGCGATCTGGAAGCAGAGTCGGAAATTGGGGAGTAGGGCCAGTGTTAGTGGCGCATCCTACCGATGTCTGGGATTCGTACTTATAGCTATTATAAGAGAGGAGTGGTTCAGTTGAAGGGATTGAACCCAGGAAGGTGCCAGGAGCGCACAGAGGTGTTGTGAGAACATCTCCCTCTCAGGGACGGAGAAGAGGCCGTTCCGCCACCATTGCTTTGGGGTCGAGCATGGTGTTTATTGTGGATCCTAGGAGGGAAGAAGATTACCTCCGCCTTAGTGTCTGGAAGTGGGGCTAAGGGTGAGTCCGGAGTCCTACCCAGTGAAACGCAGTAGCTGGGCCAACATGGGTCGGTTCCAAGGCGCAATGCTAAGGGAGCTGAGTGTTGGTACTCGTCGCGCAATGGGCGAGGAACATTGGACAGAGATGGGCGCACAGGGTTCATGATACAAGGGATAAGTCTAGAGGTGCAGAGCTGGGCGTTTGCATGCTAGCAAGCCGGATGCAGTGCTATTTGGGGAGCTAGCCCAAGGCTGCAGAGGTGCGAGTTCTAAATGGGAGTTGTGCCCCATTGTCATAGGGAACTAAGTGACTATCCAGGAAGCGAGGAAGAGTTAGACTCAGAAGCTGGAGCTCGAGAGAAGGGGCGAGCTGGGTATAGAATTCGGTGATTGGGAATCAGGTGACTTGGTGGTGGTACCAGTACTGGAAGTGCATGTGGAGCAGGAGATGGTTCAAAGGAGCCGGGGCTGTTCAGATGTCCAATGTTGGGGCAGTGCATGGAAGGGATTCAAAGGGGATGAGTCGGTACGCACTAGGGGGCTGAGTCAGAGTTGGTCCACGGAGCAAGTTGGCGAGTCGCATGAGGTTGGGCTCTAGTGCAAGGCATTGGGAGTGTTCATGGGGGACTTGGGTGCAACGTGTGATGCGAGGTGGACAAGAGTCTAGTTCAGGGAGCTAGCCGTCTCAAGTCAGGAGGTGAGCTGAATGGTGCACAGGGGTGTTGAGTAAGTTCAGATTGGGACGCCGGTGCTAAGGAGTAGTGTCGGGCATGCCTGGGGTGTGCGAAGGGGAAAGAGAGCTCGGGGAGAGTTCTGCCGGCCAGCGTAGGAAGCAGCTCGGGATGAGTGGGTCGGAAGTAAAGGAGATGAGTGGGACTCATGGATGCAAGTCAGCCAGCGTGGGTGTATCGGAAGCTTGTGAGGTCAGGATGCATTGGAGTGCATGAGAGCCGAAGGAGTGGAAGGATGCTTAGGTTGAGTGCCGAGTTGGATGTGGGCTTGTTTGATACCAGAGTTGGTAGAGCATGGCCAAGTGAGTAGCTCAAGTCTTATGGGGGACGTCGGGTGAAAGTTGGGGTACCATGGAAGTCTGTACTGAGATGGTAGTTGTAGTTGGAGTTGGGGACTCCCTGATGCCGAGTGAGGGTAGCAGTGCAACGAAAGTGCAGCAGCAGTCCGAGTTGAGGGACGAGGTGAATGTCGATGGGCAAGACATGGAGCAGAGGGCGTCGAGGACGTGGTGCTCGGAAGTAACTCTCAGGATACCACGGAGTTGGGTGTTAGAGTTTGGGAAGCTCCTCCGATAGTTCAGCCAGGTTGAGTCGGAGCATGGGAGTGAAAGAGTGATCAAGGATCAAGGAGTTGGAGGGCTCATGGGAAGAGCCGCATGTGTGCTATTCCGCGGTGCATGTGTAAAGTCGGTGTTCTGAAAGAGGGAGCCGCAGAATTGGGAGGCGTAGTCTGAGAATCAGAAAGGGCTTGACCGAAGAGGAAGTCACCAGTATGATTTGTCAGTGCCGCACGTGGGTTGGTTTTGGTTGAAAAAAAGTTCGGCCACCCTGGCCCCGTGACAGTTGGTATCAGAGCAAATGTGAGTTGCTCACCTGATACTAGGAGTTGTTATCAGGGCGGATATCAGAGCTGGTTCTAGGGAAACAGCAGGGCTGTGGAACAGCTTGCGGATTGGTTTGCAGCTGGATAGGTGTGGGAGTACGGGGTGCTTCAGTTCAGTAGTGCAGTTGTGTACATGCAGACCAGGTTGGCCAGCAGGGCGTGGTCACAAAAGGAAAATCTTGTGCGTTAGAAGCCTCAGAAGTTCATGATGAGCCAGAAGGCGAGTGCGAGTCAGTGTTGAAGTGGATTCGACATTGTGGGCCATTGGAGCATGGTCCTGAGTCAGTCACTACAGAGAGAGATTGTGGTGCAGAGTTGAGTCGATGGTAGCTCAGCAAGAGGCCAGTTTGAGATAAGGCCGAGTTCCGAGTGCAGCACTGGTTACGGATCAAGTTTGGGCGTCTGAAGTGCGGGAGGGGGCAACAAAGGGAGGCGCGCCCCTGCGTTGTGCAGAACTTCTGCGACGGACAAACAAAGGAGGTTGGTCGGTGTGTTGCTAGGTTGGAGCGACTGGGGAAAATCTTACATGCAGATAAGGTCTTAGTAGTTCAGATGGAGCGAAGTGGACGAGCTGTGTAAGTGTGTGTTGGACCAGGTTCAATGCATTGTGGGGCAGATCACGGATTGTGGATGTCAAGTTGATGCATAAGGTTCATGGGGTATGGACTCGAACGTCGGGAGAGTGGAGCTTTGAGGAGCTCCCCTCGATTGCCAAGAGAGATACAGCTTGGATGCATCAGCGCAAGGAGTTTGTGGATGTAGAGCTCAAGAAGTAGCCCATCCAATGCACGGCAGATTTCTTGTGGAAGTCGACCTTAAGGATGTCCAAGAGTGACCAGGTCGCGGTGGCTAGTTCAAGGGATGCGGGATTGCCTTGGAAGTCATGACAGCATACAGAGTGCAGCGGTGGTGAACTGTGTGGTAGTGTGCGCTACATGGGTTCAGACATTTGGGGGTGGGTTGTGCCGAGACGAGTTGGTGCAAGGCCATAGCTGGGGGCTTTCGGTCTCACAACGGTGCGGTTGGTGGGATGAAGTCAGGGAGTAGGATCTTTCCCAGGGAAGTGGTCCGAGGCGAAATCGAGGTGGCGTTGAAGATCTGAGGTGAGAAATACCAAGCAGATCAAGTCACTGGGTGTTCAGGTGGCAGTGTCAGAGACTGCAGAGGTCTAGATTGGGGGCCAAGTTGCAGAAGGCAGCGTATTGCAGAGACATTTAAGTCCAGTATATCGGGTTGGACCTGAGTGAATAAAGAATGAAGGTTTGGGGGACCTGCATAAGGCAGTGTTCAGGGTGTAGGTTCTTGTCTGGGACAGAACCGAGGCGAAATCGACGTGGCGAGTTAGGCTTGGATGAGGCAGGCCGAGTCACAAAAGTGGTAGACAAAGCAGAACGGGGTGTTCGTGTGGAGTCGAGTCGGCATATGGGGGCCGGCGCAGGTATGAAAATGGTCTTCGACACAGGAAGAAGGTTTGCTGGAGGATGTTGGAAGTGCTTTGTTGTGTGGTGTTGCAGGCAGGATTGGATGCGAGGCATGCCATGAGGCAGTGCAAGCGGGCAGACAGAGTAACCCAATGGATTTTGGTGGGCGGACCGAGTGTGTTTGGAGCAATTCAGAGTGGGTGTCTTCAGGGAAGTGCACCAAGTTAGACTCGAGATGGGTCGTAGTACACCGGAATGGTGGAATGAGCGTAGACGAAGTACTGAGAGAGCACTGGAAACGGGAAGTGTATCGGTGGGCCGATGTTGGACGGGTCTACTGGGTTGAGTTGTTGAGGACAGGAGATGGATGCGTGGCATGCCATGAGGTCAGTCAGCAAGCAAACAGTGTGACGCAATGGAGAGAAGCCGCGAAGCCGAAGGTAGACGGTGTGATCTTGGGAAGTCATTTGGGTATGCTAGTCAGTGGAGAGCGGGTCTTCAGGGTGGCTAGATACAGTGTGCTTGCACAACAAGGTTGGTTGCAGGTGGGTCTTTCAGAGGATGTTGGAAGACAAGGGAGGTGTCGTTGTGGATGCTTCCGGAATTTGAAGTCTGAGTATAAGTGAGTGGAATGTTCATGCGTTTCTTGGTGGAACAAGGTGTTGGAACTAGGTTGGTGTCATTGTTATGGCAGAGCCGAGAGCTTGGGTGCTAGGTTGTTAGTAGGGGAAGCGAGGCTTGCTCCGAAGTCAGCTGGGCCGAGTGAAAATGGGAAGATGCATGTTTGCCGAGGCAGTGGACAAAGTAACTCAAGAGTTCAGTGAGGAACAACTCAGCCGGGTGAAGTCGAGACAGAGTCTTGCAGTGTTGCAGTGGTTGCAGCGTGGAGTCAAGTGTCTGGGACATTGGCTGGAGCTAAGTATGACAGGAGTTCAGAAAGGCGTGTGTGTGTGGATGTTACCCAGCATGTTAGACATGTGAGATCGAGTACCCTCAAGGCAGGTCTCCAATGTAGGGAGCGGGATAGGATACCCTGAGCCAAATGGTCTGGCGTCGAGGGCGTCGCCTGTTTTTGAGTGGGGGAGGATGTAAGGGGTTGCATCAAGTCAGTTGGGCGAGCCAGTCTGTGTGGTGAGTTCAAGGGCGAGTCGGGTTGCATCAAGGATGAACTCGGGGATGTAGTGAGGCTGCATCGCACTTAAGGGAGCCAGAATGGAGTCGTGGTAGTGAGCTCAAAGGTTCCAAGTCTAAGTGGTATTGCGGGCAGTACTGTGGATGGTGTCTAAGAGTCAAGGCGTCGAGTCAGTTCCAGAGTGCAGGGGTTGCATGGGGGAGTTGGGCGATGAGCCGAGTTGCATGGCAGCGTAGTGCTTGGGGGATGTCACAGTGCAGTGTCCAAGTCTGGGTGGTGCGCCGAGCAGGGTGTTCCAGGTGTATGCGGGATGCATCGAAATGGGGACCGGGTTGGGAACTCGGGTGTGTTAGTCATGTCGGGGATATGCAAAGTGTGGGCTAGTGCGATCTGGAAGCAGAGTCGGAAATTGGGGAGTAGGGCCAGTGTTAGTGGCGCATCCTACCGATGTCTGGGATTCGTACTTATAGCTATTATAAGAGAGGAGTGGTTCAGTTGAAGGGATTGAACCCAGGAAGGTGCCAGGAGCGCACAGAGGTGTTGTGAGAACATCTCCCTCTCAGGGACGGAGAAGAGGCCGTTCCGCCACCATTGCTTTGGGGTCGAGCATGGTGTTTATTGTGGATCCTAGGAGGGAAGAAGATTACCTCCGCCTTAGTGTCTGGAAGTGGGGCTAAGGGTGAGTCCGGAGTCCTACCCAGTGAAACGCAGTAGCTGGGCCAACATGGGTCGGTTCCAAGGCGCAATGCTAAGGGAGCTGAGTGTTGGTACTCGTCGCGCAATGGGCGAGGAACATTGGACAGAGATGGGCGCACAGGGTTCATGATACAAGGGATAAGTCTAGAGGTGCAGAGCTGGGCGTTTGCATGCTAGCAAGCCGGATGCAGTGCTACTTGGGGAGCTAGCCCAAGGCTGCAGAGGTGCGAGTTCTAAATGGGAGTTGTGCCCCATTGTCATAGGGAACTAAGTGACTATCCAGGAAGCGAGGAAGAGTTAGACTCAGAAGCTGGAGCTCGAGAGAAAGGGGCGAGCTGGGTATAGAATTCGGTGATTGGGAATCAGGTGACTTGGTGGTGGTACCAGTACTGGAAGTGCATGTGGAGCAGGAGATGGTTCAAAGGAGCCGGGGCTGTTCAGATGTCCAATGTTGGGGCAGTGCATGGAAGGGATTCAAAGGGGATGAGTCGGTACGCACTAGCGGGCTGAGTCAGAGTTGGTCCACGGAGCAAGTTGGCGAGTCGCATGAGGTTGGGCTCTGGTGCAAGGCATTGGGAGTGTTCATGGGGGACTTGGGTGCAACGTGTGTGTGATGCGAGGTGGACAAGAGTCTAGTTCAGGGAGCTAGCCGTCTCAAGTCAGGAGGTGAGCTGAATGGTGCACAGGGGTGTTGAGTAAGTTCAGATTGGGACGCCGGTGCTAAGGAGTAGTGTCGGGCATGCCTGGGGTGTGCGAAGGGGAAAGAGAGCTCGGGGAGAGTTCTGCCGGCCAGCGTAGGAAGCAGCTCAGGATGAGTGGGTCGGAAGTAAAGGAGATGAGTGGGACTCATGGATGCAAGTCAGCCAGCGTGGGTGTATCGGAAGCTTGTGAGGTCAGGATGCATTGGAGTGCATGAGAGCCGAAGGAGTGGAAGGATGCTTAGGTTGAGTGCCGAGTTGGATGTGGGCTTGTTTGATACCAGAGTTGGTAGAGCATGGCCAAGTGAGTAGCTCAAGTCTTATGGGGGACGTCGGGTGAAAGTTGGGGTACCATGGAAGTCTGTACTGAGATGGTAGTTGTAGTTGGAGTTGGGGACTCCCTGATGCCGAGTGAGGGTAGCAGTGCAACGAAAGTGCAGCAGCAGTCCGAGTTGAGGGACGAGGTGAATGTCGATGGGCAAGACATGGAGCAGAGGGCGTCGAGGACGTGGTGCTCGGAAGTAACTCTCAGGATACCACGGAGTTGGGTGTTAGAGTTTGGGAAGCTCCTCCGATAGTTCAGCCAGGTTGAGTCGGAGCATGGGAGTGAAAGAGTGATCAAGGATCATGGAGTTGGAGGGCTCATGGGAAGAGCCGCATGTGTGCTATTCCGCGGTGCATGTGTAAAGTCGGTGTTCTGAAAGAGGGAGCCGCAGAATTGGGAGGCGTAGTCTGAGAATCAGAAAGGGCTTGACCGAAGAGGAAGTCGCCAGTATGGTTTGTCAGTGCCGCACGTGGGTTGGTTTTGGTTGAAAAAGAGTTCGGCCACCCTGGCCCCGTGACAGCTTATATGGGGGGCATGAGTCATTCGCGTGCCTCCCCCTGCGTGCCCCTCAAGCGTGATCATAAATGCTGTTCGAACGGATGGATTCGGCGGTTGGTTTTAATCGTGCAACATCACGTTCACGCTTGAGGGGGGACGCAGGTCGGAATGGATGCGCAAGACATAGGGATTGCTATGCGGTGGCGCTACGTCGCAGTTCTAGAACGGTCTCGACATCGAACGCACCTCGGGAACACGAGCGGCACTGGTAGCCACTCCAAACTCGTTCATGTCGTGACCAAGTAAGGGATTTCGTCTGCTGCGTACTCCGCATGGGAATCCGATGTCCTGCGTGAGATGACATTCTCGGAATTGGAATGGATGCGCAGGACATGGAATGCTGTGCGGTGGTTCCGTCGCCATCCCAGAACGTTCTCGGCATCGGACGCACCTCGGGAATACGATCGGCACTGGTAGCCGCTCCAAATTCGTCCATGTCGTGGCCAAGTAAGGGATTTCGTCTGGGTACACCGCATAGGAATCCGATGTCCTGCGTGAAATGACATTCTCGGAGTTGGATGTACGTCCCGGGACGGACTTAGGAACAGTCCGTAAGACGCTCCCCTAACAAGGAGTGCACCAAGTCGCACCAGAAATGGGGCGCACCAAGCCGGCCGAGGTCGAGTTTCGAATGGACTGTAGTGTAACACAGAATATTCTGGGCGCACATGCAGTGAAAGGGCTCGAGGACCAACTCGGATTCGACGCCAAGGTTGCCATACGCGTTGAGTTGGATGGGATTCGAGGGTCATCCGGTGTTCCTGGGGCGCAATGCCCGGGACCGACACTCGAATCCCATACACCCCTGCGCATTGAAGGCCGAGGCGCACGAAAGGAACGGCTAGTATTGCCGATTTGCTCTTCACGAGCCAGCCATCTTACTCGGAGTTGGATGTCTCGGAACGGACTTAGGAACAGTCCGCAAGTCGCTCCCCAAAAAAGGAGTGCACCAAGGGGGGTAAGTCAGTCGAAAGCTCCCCATCCTGCGTGCCCCTCGAGCGCGATGGTGTTGGTGTACGAACGGATGGATTTGTCTCTCGGTTTATCCATCGTGCACCAACACGAGTCAGGCTTAGGAGGCATTGCAGGTCCCCGCCCATGACACCAGATTGCTATGCGGGGGCTCTCTCTCGCCTTCTCTGAACGGTCTCGGTATCGGATGCAGGCTCGGAATAGGGATCGGCACTGGTAGCCGCTCCCAACTCTGCTGAGACCTAGTAAGGGATGACTCGGGAGCCCCCGTCTAGCATTTGGGTTGACTTGGACGACCAAATTTCGAATGCCCACGGCTTGGGTGAAAAGTCGGAAATCGGGGGGCTTGGTTCTCTCTCGGCGTCATCCTACCGATGCCTGGGATTCGGACAAATAGCTTATATGGGGGGTATGTGGCATTCTAGTGCCCCCCCTTGCGTGGCCCCTCAAGCGTGACCGTAATGCTGCACGATTAAAACCGACCGCCGAATCCATCCCCGTTTTAATCGTGCAGGATCACGGTCACGCTTGAGGGGGCACGCATGTCGCCCCGATAGAATGCATGCAGGACACCGGATTGCTATGCGTTGAAATCGTCGCCGTCTTAGAACGGTCTCGTCATCGGACGCACCTCGGGAACACGGGCGGCACTGGTAGCCGTTCCAAACTCGTCCATGTCGTGGCCAAGTAAGGGATTTCGTCGGGTACTCCGCATAGGAATCCGGTTTCCTGCATACTCGGAATTGGATGTCCCGCAAGCCGCTCCCTTAAAAAAGGAGTGCACCAGGACTTCGGATTGGTATTCGGTGGGCTTCGTCGCCGTCCTAGAACGGTCTTGGCATCGGACGCACCTCGGGAACACGAGCGGCACTGGTAGCCGCTCCAAACTCGTCCATGTCGTGGCCAAGTAAGGGATTTCGTCGGGTACTCCGCGTATGGATCCGATTTCTTGTCATCTCGGTTTTGACCCATTTTCGGAGTTGGATGTCCCGTATCGGACTTAGGAACAGTCCGCAAGCCGCTCCCTTAAAAACGGAGCGCACCAGGACACCGGATTTGCTATGCGGTGGCTTCGTCGCTATCCTAGAACGGACTCGGCATCGGACGCAACTCGAGCGGCACTGGTAGCCGCTCCAAACTCGTCCATGTCGTGCCCAAGTAAGGGATTTCGTCGGGTACTACGCATGAATCCGATTTCCTGTTTACTCGGTTTGTTCTATACCAACCACTGACTCCGCCTAGGACACTCGACTGTTATGCGCGGGCTCTCTTGCCGTCTCGAAACGGGGCCATGTTTTGGATGAATCTCAGGAAGTGATCGGCACTGGTAGCCGATCCAGACCCGTCCAAATCCGTGACCCCAGTGAAGAGATTTCTTATGAGCCTCTGTCTAACTCTCGGGCCTGCTTGGGAGGGTGTGCTCCATTTTGCTCCCCACCGCAAATTCTCCCAATTGCTATGCATGGTCTCTCTCGGCGTCTCAGAACGGCCTCGGCATTGGATGCTTTGCGTAAAACGGATCGGCACTGGTAGCCTTTCCAAAGCCGTCCATGTCGAGGTCTAGTAAGGGAGCCTCTGTGTAGCTTTTGGGTTGTTTTGTTTACACCCGACTCCCGCCTGGGATGCTCGACTGTTATGCGTGGGCTGTCTTGCCGTCTCGGAACGGGTTTTGGTTTTGGACGCATCTCGGGAAGTGATCGGCACTGGTAGCCGATCCAGATTCGTCCAAATCCGCCCCCAGTAAAGAGATATCTTGGGGAGCCTCTGTCTAACTCTCGGGCTGCTTGGGAGGGTGCGCTCCGTTTTGCTTTCCAACACAAATTCTCCCAATTGCTATGCAAGGTCTCTCTCTGCGTCGTCTTGGAACGGTCTCGGCATTGGATGCATTGCGTAAAACGGATCGGCAATGGTAGCCTTTCCACGGTCATCCATGTCGGGGCCTAGTAAGCGAGGGAGCCTTTGTGTAGCTTTTGGGTTGTTTTTGTTTACATCCGACTCCGCCTGGGTCACTCGACTGTTATGCGTGGGCTCTTTGCCGTCTCCGGAATGGGGGTATGTTTTGGACGCATCTCGGGAAGTGATCGGCACTGGTAGCCGATCCAGATTCGTCCAAATCCGCCCCCAGTGAAGAGATATCTTGGGAGCCTCTGTCTAACTCTCGGGCTGCTTGGGAGGGTGCGCCCCGTTTTGCTTCCCAACACAAATTCTCCCAACTGCTATGCAAGGTCTCTCTCGGCGTCGTCTCGGAACGGTCTCGGCATTGGATGCATTGCGTAAAACGGATCGGCACTGGTAGCCTTTCCAAGGTCGTCCATGTCGGGGCCCAGTAAGCGAGGGAGCCTTTGTGTAGCTTTTGGGTTGTTTTTGTTTACATCCGACTCCGCCTGGGTCACTCGTCTGTTATGCGTGGGCTCTTTTGCCGTCTCGAAAAAGGGGGTATGTTTTGGACGCATCTCGAGAAGTGATCGGCACTGGTAGCCGATCCAGACTCGTCCAAATCCGGCCTCAGTAAAGAGATATCTTGGGAGCCTCTGTCTAACTCTCGGGCTGCTTGGGAGGGTGCGCCCCGGTTTGCTTCCCAACACAAATTCTCCCAATTGCTATGCAAGGTCTCTCTCGGCGTCGTCTCGGAACGGTCTCGGCATTGGATGCATTGCGTAAAACGGATCGGCACCGGTAGCCTTTCCAAGGTCGTCCATGTCGGGGCTTAGTAAGCGAGGGAGCCTCTGTGTAGCCTTTGGGTTGTTTTTGTTTACATCCGACTCCCCGCCTGGGTCACTCGTCTGTTATGCGTGGGCTCTTTTGCCGTCCCGGAACGGGGGTATGTTTTGGACGCATCTCGGGAAGTGATCGGCACTGGTAGCCGATCCAGACTCGTCCAAATCCGGCCTCAGTAAAGAGATTTCTTGGGAGCCCCTGTCTAACTCTCGATTTGTTTGGGAGGGTGCGCTCCATTTAGGTCCCCACCGCAAAATCTCCCAATTGCTACGCACGGTCTCTCTCAGCGTCTCAGAACGGCCTTGGCATTGGATGCTTTGCGTAAAACGGATCGGCACTGGTAGCCCCTTCCAAAGCCGTCCATGTCGGGGTCTAGTAAGGGGGAGCCTTTGTGTAGCTTTTGCGTTGTTTTTGTATACACCTAAGACCCCCGCCTGTGACACTCGACTGTTATGCGTGGGCTCTCTCTTGCCGTCTCGGAACGGGGTATGGTTTGGACGCATCTCAGGAAGTGATCGGCACTGGTAGCCGATCCAGTTTCGTCCAAGTCCGGCCTCAGTAAAGAGATTTCTTTGGGAGCCTCTGTCTAACTCTTGGATTGTTAGGGAGGGTGCGCTCCGTTTTTCTCCCCAACACAACTTCTCTCCCAATTGCTATGCAAGGTCTCTCTTGGTGTCGTCTCGGAACGGTCTCTGCATTGGATGCATTGCGTAAAACGGATCGGCACTGGTAGCCTTTCCAAAGTCGTCCATGTCGGGGTCTAGTAAGGGGGGAGCCTTTGTGTAGCTTTTGGGCTGGTTTTGTTTACACCCGACTCCGCCTGGGTCACTCGACTGTTATGCGTGGGCTCTCTTGCCGTCTCGGAAGGGGGGTATGTTTTGGACGCATCTAGGGAAGTGATCGGCACTGGTAGTCGATCCAGACTCGTCCAAATCCGGCCCCAGTAAAGAGATTTCCTTGGGAGCCTACGTCTAACTCTCGGGCTGCTGCTTGGCAGGGTGCGCGCTCCGTTTTGCTCCCCACCACAAATTCTCCCAGTTGCTATGCAACGTCTCTCTCGGCGTCTCGGAAAGGTCTCGGCATTGGATGCATTGCGTAGAATGGATCGGCACTGGTAGCCTTTCCAAAATCGTCCATGTCAGGGTCTAGTAAGGGGGGAGGGAGCCTTTGTGCAGCGCTTGGGTTGTTTTTGTATACACCGAGGACCCCCGCCTGGGACACACTCGACTGTTATGCGTGGGCTCTCTCTTGCCGTCTCGGAACGGGGGTATGTTTTGGACGCATCTCGGGAAGTGATCGGCACCGGTAGCCGATCCACAGCTTCGTCCAAATCCGGCCTCAGTAAAGAGATTTCTTTGCGAGCCTCTGTCTAACTCTCGGATTTGCTTGGGAGGGTGCGCTCCGTTTTTCTCCCCAACACAACTTCTCCCAATTGCTATGCAAGGTCTCTCTCGGCGTCGTCTCGGCATTGGATGCATTGCGTAAACGGATCGGCACTGGTAGCCTTTCCAAAGTCGTCCATGTCGGGGTCTAGTAAGGGGGAAGCCTTTGTGTAGCTTTTGGGTTGGTTTTGTTTACACCCTACTCCGCCTGGGTCACTCGACTGTTAGTAGTGGGCTCTCTTGCCGTCTCGAAACGGGGGTATGTTTTGGACGCATCTCGGGAAGTGATCGACACTGGTAGTCGATCCAGACTCGTC
>VCHN02004286.1:0-12237 GCA_007115665.2 Sequoiadendron giganteum
TTCAATTGAAAGCATCTTATCACATCCGTAATGAAGCCAACATTCCATCCATATCATCCGTTCATCCATGAACCGTTTATCCAATCCATTTTCCATCTGCATCCATACTCCAAGTTATCTTGATCTTGGAAAATTTTGGTGCACACTTTACACTTGCTTGTGGTAAACATCTTGACATGGGTCATTTTCATTGATCCTATCCTACCCAATGCTATCTAAGCCTTGAAGCATTATCTGAATGAGTGTTCCTCTATTCGAACACCTTATCTTGTCACAAGATAATCCTTGGCATCCTTTGCATGCTTACCATACCCATCCATCTATCCAAGAATTCACCCATGGCATTCCAAACATTGCTAGACACTGGGGGCAGATATTTACATCTTGCTTCGAGAATAAATCTTGATCTATATCTTCCCACTTATGTGGTGATCTGAACATTGCAAACATGAAATCAAATTGGTCAAGGCATTTGTGAACCAAAAAATCCAAATCACTAGCCCATGGCATATTTTGACAGGAAGACATTCCTTATAATGCTCTATCTTTTGTAGAACATCAATCCAATAATCAATATCAGTCGCATCTAATGCGCACATCTGTGTCACATCAAATCATCAAAGCAATTTTGTTCTAACTCAAGCTTCATCGATCTTGATCAATCGAATCCAATCAATCATCACCTTGTTTGACTTAATAGACTTAGTCAAACTATCATCTTGTGCACGAGTTTACTCTAGGATAACACAACTTCCTTGGGTTTACAAGTTCATTATCATCACTCTATTTGGCTTAACACACTTAGCCAAATTATCAAAACCATCATCACCTTGTTTGGCTTAACACACCTAGCCAAATTATCCTTTTTGTACGAGTTTACTCTAGGATAACACAACTTCCTGGAACTTACGAGTGCATTATCACTTTTGTTGACTTAACACACTTAGTCAAACTATCAATCCATCAATCCAATTAATCAACATTAAAGCTTGGTTTTCAACAAAATCCCAAAACAAAGCACTGATATCATCACATATCATATCCAAATTGTCAAAATTATGCGAAAATTCAAAAACATTCAGAAAAATTTCATCAAAAAAAACCAAAAACATTCAAAAAATCCATCAAATATTTCAAAAACATCCAAATCATTCAAAAAATCCAAAACATGTCAAAATATCAGAAAATCTTCAAAAATTTCATCATTAAGTCTTGTCAGTGTTTTTTTTTTCCACCTTGTTGAACTACGTCGTCTCTGAGCTTGAACGTAGGCAAGGTTGATCTTTGATCATCCCCCGAGACGGTTAGGTCAGTCCTTTAGGCGTCCATCGCAATGGCATTCATTTGCTTATCTTTTTTACATTTAGGTCATTCTTTATGCGTCCGTCACATTGGCATCCGTTTACCCATCCTTTAGGCGTCCGTCGCAATGGCATTCATTTGCTTATCTTTGTTACATTTAGGTCAGTCTTTTAGGCGTCCGTCGCATTGTCAATCTGTTTGCCCATCTATCTCATTATTAGTCAAGTCAATTGGAGTCCAAACTACGCCGTCTCTAAGCTTAAATGTAGGCAAGGCCATCCTTGATTGGCCCCCGAGACACAAAATACCAAAAACATTCATAAATCTTGAAAATACCAAAAACAGCCTCAAAACATTTGAAAAAAACCAAAATGGTGCACCCATCCCATCTCGCATTCACCCGTGATTGTCATCACTCATAATAAAATCATCGTCGTTGTCACCCTTTGGTGAGTTAGTCAGAAGCAAGTTTAGCAGGTTCTAAAGTGAACCCTAATCGTCAAAGTCTCGAAGGTCTAAGTCAGTAAGTTAGCAAGTTGGTCAACTCGGAGTATCAATAGCTTATCACGCAATCAGTCTCACCAAAACCCTGATCACTACATGTCCTAGGATGAAGCTTTCCTACGATGGACATAAGCATCAGGTACCCCACAGTAGTTTAGTCTTGGCTAGCGATACGAAGAACATCAGCTTGTTTGTTTACTTTATTTTGGTCTTTTTGACTTATCTTATTTTGCGCTCATTCAAGGACCTCTCGATGATGCCTAAACAAAACAGGTTTAGAGAGAAAGGAATGGGGCAATGATCATTATCTTTTTATCTGCTGTGCTTGTTGGATATTCTTGTAAAATAACTTCGTCACGCATACTTTGTTTTGTTTGTAGGAAGGATGTTTTAGGTATCTTGTTGACCACATAAGAAGGCTTTCCTTTTTATGTTTTGGCCCGAGATGTCTAGAATATCTGAACTGCATTCCGAATAAGGTTATGTTTGTCAAGTGTGAACAAGAGTACTCCTATCTGATTGTCGAGTCAAAGTCCATCACACTAGGTGCAACGCCATCCTGGTTCTTAATACCTTGATGCATCGCACCTACATGTGTTATCAAACATAAAGAAAGGTATGCTCTCTCCCATCCCTGGATAAGCAACACATCATCATCATTCATCGTCATATCCAATAAAGTCTTGATGACTAGGAGACTTGTTGGACTTCTTCATCTTCTTGAATTTAAAGGTTCATCCCTCTCAATCTTCTATCTTCTTTCATGCTAACAATGCATCCATCTTGCATCTGTATTCTCATTTCGCATAATCATGTCATACCATCATATCAGGACAACATCATCCATCTCATCCATCTAACATGCATTGCATAATAATTTAAAGTTGTTTACGATAATATAAATTTGTTATTCTAAGCATCTTCCAAACATCTCATCTACATCATCATTATCATATAGTCTAACCATCCATACATTCATTTTGAACCTCTTTGTCGCGAGATCCACCTCAAATTGTATCTTTTTGCTCGATCTCTCGAGGGGGCAATGTACTAACATACTTATTTTCCACTGGGGCATCCGAAAAAACCAAAGAATTTTTTAATTTCGATGCCGGCAACATCATTCTTTGAACCAATGCAACGAGTACATTGCTTCAAAGAGGGGCAAAATGTAGACATCCAAAAATAACATTATGCATTCCACTGTAATTAACATCATGCATTCGTTTCGTCTACTAATCAATTAAAGCAATTTATTGATTTAATCCTAAGGTTCATCAAGCTTAATTAAATAAATCAAATTATTTAATTAAGTTCCTAAAGTTCTTCTTATTTGATTTAATAAATCAAACTGATTTAAAATCAAATATCAAATCCCTAAAAATCCCCTAAGTTAATTAATCTAAATTAATTAACTTCTAATCATAATTACCATTCTCTAGCTTTTGACTCAACTAGAGTCAAATCCAAACTCTTAACTAACCCACCCACTTGCACCAATAAATCATTTATTTGATTTATTATTTCCTCTAATTACATTCAGAATGGCATCAAAATGGAATATTCTTCCAATTTGAATCTTCCCCCCAAAAAGGACTTGTCCCTTCCAACAAGGTTTTAAATGCTATTTGCACAAGTCAAACTTGGCATTTAATGCACCTTTCATGTCTTCTCATGCAAAATTCAAATTTCAAATTGGCACATTGGCCAAGACTTGCACATTCCTCACCCTCTCACAACTTGACAAGTGGCACCTTGTCATTGGTTTGTGAATAATCCCACATTCCTCAAAATCTCTCAATCTTTCAATCTTTCAATCTATAAAATGCAAAGCATTTCAAAACAAATCATCCACATCAACAACACACAACACATTCTCACTTGCAAGGTTACTCTCTTCATAAGAGAACTGATCTTGTTCATCACCACACCATTTTCTTAGCAACTACATCTTGAGGCAAGGTTGCTCTCTTCATTTGAGAGTCAATCTTGCTCTTCATCATCTATCATTTGGCATTTTGCTTATCAAAGGATTGGGAAAGGGCAGCTTCCTACAACACTAAGTTGCACCAATCCACTATGGAATAGATATATTTCATGTTTTATGTGCTTTTGATCATTATTGTCATTTGTTTGCATTTTTGAAACATGGAGTATTATTTCATATGTTTGTTTATTTCTATAATGTTAGTTTTGTCATGTTACTAATATTTGCAGATTTAAGCAACCACAAAGGCATGCCCTCTTTTGTAAATGCATTTATATCTACAATAATGGCAATAGTTGCTTCTAACTCTTCCAATTGCTCAGTCAAATTATTTACAGTCTCTTGCATTTCATTCTTATGCTTACACAAAAAGTTAGTCCTAAACCGGAGTATACGAGAAGTTTTCTCTACAAAATCCTTGTTGTCTTCCTCAAGTATAGATTGTTCCAGAAGAGTTGTTAGAGGCAATTCACTCACCTTTTCTAACTTTTGACTGTATTCTTTGTATTCCTCTTCTTGCTTTTCTGATGCCTCAATGTATTGATACATCTCTTTAATCAACCCTTCGATATCCTTGTAGGCTTCAAATCCTTTCACTAAAACCTCTCCTACCTCTTGGTTCAATTTATCTATCCACCTGTCTACCATCTCCGCCTTTCCTCTAACCTGCACCAAATCATCTACCTCCTTTTTGCTTAGCAAAACATGAGTCTCAATGGCTGCTACTTTTTGTGACTTTGGAGAGGAGACACTCTTCAAGAATGAATGCAACTGATCCAATTGAGCTTTAAGCTCATCCTTCTTTTGCTTGTCCTTAATCATTCTTGACTTAGTCGTTGAAGCCACCACATCAATCAAATTCATTTGCTGATTTCTAGTGGGTCTTTCCAAATTGACCGTACTCAGCTGATAATCTGTTAACTGCATATCCCCTACCTCCTTTTCTATCATCGGCATGACACATTCAACAACAATTTCTCCTTTGTCTGTGAGTCGGGTAGAATGTAGAATTTTAGCCTTCTTTTTAGGCCTCTCTTGCTCAATTCCCTTCATCATATCCTCCCAATTGAGAGGTTGTGAAGGTATTACTGCTCTCTTCTGCAGGTCTAATTTTAGCCATGTAGGTGCACTTGGAGTAGTAGTCATCATAGAGGAAGAGGGAGCAATAACTGTAGAAGGTGGCTGCATACTCACTTGAGATTGGGATTCAACCCTTGCTTTCTCTTGTTGTTCTTGTAGTATATGCATTTGCACAAGTCTTTCAGCCTCTTCTCTATCCTTTTGTTCTTGTATTTTCTTATCTTCTTCTTCTTTCCTCAACCTCTCTTCCTCCAATTGATTTCTCTCTACTCTTTCCTTTTCCAACCTTTCCTTTTCTAATTCTTCCTTCTCTATTCTTACTCTTTCTAATTCTTCTTTTTCTAAAGCTTCCCTTTCTAGAGCCTCCCTTTCCAATTCCTCTTTTTCCAAGGCCTCTAGCTTTCCCCTTTCTAACCTTTCTGCCTCCAAAGTCTTAATTTTTTCAGCTTCTGCTTCTTCTTCCTGTTGTTTCCTAATTAGCTCTTCGACCTCTTTTTCCTTCCTTATCCTTTTTGATTCTTCCTCTTTTTGTTGAGCTTCCTCTGCTTGTTTCAACCTAGCAACTAGGATTTCCTTTTCTCTCCGGTTTCTTGCTTTCTCCTCCTCAAAATCATGGATCTTTTGTATCAACTCTAACTTGTCATTTTCTACTTTAACTTTAAGCTCATGTTCTCGTTGCCTCCTTTGCTTCTCTACTTCATCATCTACTGCCTTAATTTCAGCTTGTTTTGACTATAATTATTGTTGGTGAAGTAGAGCATCAGCTTGTACCTTTGCATCCATTTATTTTTGTCTCTCCGCTGTAGCCCTTGCATCAGACTTCCTTTTTTCCTCTTCAAACATTTTCCATTGCTCTTCTTGTGTTAGAATCTGTTCAATAGTCTCCTCTAAAGGCATGTTTTCTTGCAAATCCTTTTTTGACAGAGTTTCATCTGAATCTGTCTCAACTTCTAGAACTTCTTCCTCCACTTCTTTTCCCTTAGCAGCTTCAGTCATGGTATGAAGAGCTCCTTCTTGAACCTCTTTAATCTTCTTTCTTGTAAGTGGGGCTTGGACGGATGATTCACCAAATGTAGGTGTTGAAACAATAGATCCTACTGGAACATCTCCTTCTTGTGTTTCCTCTCCATCATCTACCACCTCAAGTTCTATTTCTTCAATATCTGGAGGAAGGAATTCTAATGGCTCTTTGGGAGGTGTCTTTCTCTTAATTCTCTTGTATCCTTTACCCTTTTTAAGAACTGGTCCTTGAGAAGCTTGAGTTCTTAGCACTAACCATTGCACACTTCTATCCAACACTGTCCTTCCAATCTTCTTAATATCAATTGTTTCTTCAACATCCCAATCAATTGGATCCAGGCTCTTGGTGCCAATGTTCAACACTTCATAGGATGGATCCAATACCATTCCATCATCCACCAAGGTGTCAGGAATGTTTTCTTTAACACAAAGCTCTGACATGAGTGAGACCGATAATCTTTCATAATTCTTCTTTCTTAAGTCATACTCATCTTGCCGATCACTCCAAAAGTCTTCTAACAAATTAAAATGTCTAGTGAACACTAAAGGTAATAAGGCATACATCTTCTTCGGATCAAAATACTTACGAGCTATATACAATCCCAATTTCAACTGTATCAACTCATTACAGACCTCCTTTGCTCCCTTCAAGTGTTGACAGCTATATTCACCCAACTTCATGGGAAATTTATGACATCCAGTTTTATGCTTAATCCCAAACCGAGCATTAACTCCAATAGCTTGATATACAAACTCCATTAGCACCATCCTATTACTATAGCACCTTGGAAGTAAATGTGGATGGCCTTCAAAACCAAATAACCTGAATTGTGTAAATTTGGGGTATTGGATGTACCAACTTCCCCATTCAACAATGAACACCATGGCTTCTTGACTTAAATGGTATCCTGCATCTCCATTCAATTGATTGATGACCACATATAAAAATGCATCATTGACTCTTCTGAAATGAGTCTCAGCAACCTGAAGAGATAATTGATCATAGTGCTCCCATACCTTCTTTTGTCCATCCAAGGCTTCCATTATGCCCACTCTTGCTACTGCATAAACAATGTAAGAGGTCATAAAGAAACACTTGGTTTCTCTGATCCTGGTCAACTGATCATGTATGGCATCAGAAACAATCATTGACCAATCAAACTATTGTTCTCCTTTCAAAATAGTTTGAATAAGAGGAAACATCCACTCCTTGAAGTAAAATGCGTCCCTCTTTCCAAACACCCTAGACAACATCACAATCAACCTTGCTACCTCTTCATAGAAATCTGCCCTCTTTGGCTGATCTGCAAGCTTGGTTAGAGATTTCTTTTCTACCTTCAACCACTTCTTGTTCAAATGAGTTTTATTTGATCCCTTATACCTACTATATTGCTCCAAGGCCTCTGCCTCATTTAATTGCACCAAGTTCTTTGGATCTGGAACATCAAATATAGTCTGAAATGCTTGAGGAGTGAGATTAATAATGACATTGTCATGTGAATCTATGCATAGTCTTGTAGCAGGATTGTAAGCACTGGCTACCGTTATGATTAGCTCCGGGCACTGGACAGATATAGGAAACAAAGTGATATGAGCTAACCCAGAGCTGACAATTCTTCCGTAGTCAATGTAATATCCTTGTCAAATGCCTCTGAATACCATTCCTCAAAGTTGTATGGACCTAAATTGGTATCAGTGATATCCGACCAATCTAATTCCACCTTGCTCATTTTCACAACAGGACTCCTGTGATTATACCTTAATGTATAAGGCAGTTGCTCTGGCTTTATCTTCTTTGGTTTTGATGCTACCGTTAGCTCTCAAAAATGCCGGTTTGAACCATGAAAGTTTGCCAAGCTTCCACGACGTTTTAGGGTAACAGAACAAGGCTATGAAATGATTAAACCTTCTACTCTTTAGATGCTACTAGACCTAGGCGGGTATACCTACTTTGAATTAAGTAGACCTGACCTTTGAATTTATCTTATTGTCCTAATTTATGCAAGATGGCAATTTGAAATGGATAAAATAAAACAATTTTGGTACAACTAGCACAACAATATTTAAAACTAAAACCTAAAATGCTTAAAATGGAATTGTTGCATAGGATAGATCGAATTGGACATTTCCACCAATAGTTGTTGTCCATTGTCTTGATAGAAGCATACCAAATTGAGGAGGGGTGTCAATTACTGTTATATCAATATTGTAAGCTACTTGAGGATAAGCATCTAACTTGACTTCCACATCTTTCATTATACCCACCACAGGAACAGGTCGGTTATCCATCGCATAACATTTTCCTTCATATGTATCCACCCACATGCCTAGCTATTTCATTACTCCCACTGGCATAATATTCATGGCAGCACTAGAATCTATCATGCAATTCCTCACTATTTGTTATTTATGAGTAATGTATTAAAGAAAGGATCAACTTGTGGTGGACTTGTCAACACATTACTCAAACAAATTTCTGGAATGTTCACTTTATCCTGCTTATTTTTATCAGTCACTCTATTTTCAGAAGTTACATGTTTTTCACTTTCATTTGTTATCAATTGTACTGCACTGTCCCTGTATTCTTTAATTTTCATCATTTCTAGAAGTGGGATAGACATTTTTACCTGAGATAAAGCTTGAGTGAAATCAAAAGAAGAACCTTCTGCTTTAATCACTTTCTTTTGCTCTGATGTTTCTCCTTTGTTTTCTTCTTTTTCCCTCCTACTTGATAGATCTGTCTTTTGAATTTCTTTGTGTAATTCTTTTATTGCCTCCTTTTGGATAGGATTTTGTTTTCTTTCTTCATGTTGTTTATTCTCAGTCTTTTTTGACACTCCTCGTACAACTTTCTAATCTTTCATAAAAATACCCCTAGGGACACCTTCCTTCTCATTTACTATCCTATTTCTCGACTAGTATTTACTCTTTGCTTCTTCACCTGCAGCAACAGTTAATTTCTCTATTTCCTCATTAGTAAGTCTCCTTACACTACTGTGAGAGGGAACCTCAACAGGTGGTGGTTCTACATAATCATCCTCAAAATAAAAAAAGACCTGCTGCTCAGCCATGTGGATCTTGTACCTTTGTTCTACAACATCATATTCATAACCTCCTTCTTCTGAAGATGAATATCTCTCCTCAACATGGTGAAGAACATTTGAAGTTAAGTAGACCTTATGATCTTCTCCACCATCTCCCATTAAAACTCCTTCATCATGCATCCTCTGGGCTACAACACAATACTCGGGGGAATGTGGTTTATTACAAGCTTCACAAAAATAATTGTTATTCACCATATATGTTCCCTTCTTTCTCAATGGATCAGGAGTATCCTTATCTCTAGGCCTATCTGTCATAGGTTTTCCATCTTTCTAGTTTGTGTTATAAGCATATCTTGCAGTCTAGGCCTATCCTTCCTATATGTATTCTCCTACTTATATTGATAATTATTGTTTTGTTGAGAAACTTGAGGGTTGTCTCTTTTATTCATTATCCCAGTAGCCTTTCTATAGTTCTCAATTGTTAACACTGTCTTTTGTGCTTCAACTAAGTTCCTTGGGAACCTATTTCTCAATTCATACCTTGTTTTAGGGTCAAATGCATTCAGGTATACACTTAATGCTACTGAGTCTGGTAATTTTGACCCGGGAGGTACTTTATTTTGTAATTTATTAAATTTTCTATTGAAATCAAAGATTGAATCATTTTGACCTTTCTGAATATGCATCAGTTCATGAAGAGCAGCGCTTGGTGCACTTAGGTTCCCAAACTATTCAAGAAATTGATCTTGAAATATCTGAAAGGAGTAAATAGAAGCTGTTGCCAGACTATTAAACCAATCCCTAGCTTCCTCAACAAGGGACATCATAAATAACCTCATATGTAAATCTTCATAAGGTACATCCAAATCCTAAATAAAAGCATTGAAACTCCTTAAATGATCTTCAACAGTGATTGCATTACTCCCTGTGAATTTAGGCACCAAACTTCTCCAAGAACCATCCATAGGGTAAGGGCACAACTGAAACCCTACCAAATCAAATTGTCTGATCATAGTAGTATATTGATACTGATACATAGGGTTATTATATTGAAAATTTTGTTGTGGAACATGATGCTGACCAGGAGGTGGATAATTATTTATATGTTGTGTGGGAATATGGGGTGGATGATTTGGCTATCTATATTGATTCCCAAATTGATGGTGAGGGATCTTTGGTGGTTGAAAATGTCCAGCACCATGATTGTCATGTTTATGGGGTGGTAAGTATTTTGGGGGAAAACCAGGTATGTGAGAAATGTTTTGAGCTTTCTACAGTTTGAATTCTTTTATTGCTTGAATCATTTGAGCCTTTTCTTGCTCTTCCCTTTCCTTTTTTTGAAATTCAAACCATGCTTTAATTTCATCATAAGTCAAAGATTCATAATCTTCTTGAGGAGTTTCCTGATTAGTAAGTCCATCCTAATCACCCTGCATCTTTTGGTCATATTCATGTTGAACTCTAAGTCATTCAGCTTCAAGTCCTGCTTCAAATTCGACTTGTTTTTTAGGGTTGTAAAAGGGATTCCTTTGATCTTCCTGGGTACAAGGCTCTTCAGTTGAACTATCTTTCCATTTGTCAAAACAATTTTCACCAAAAGATATTGATGATTTATCTTTGTTTGTCAGGAACATGTCCTCATTTTTCCCTTTACCCTTGTCAATCTTATCATCTTTATGCATCCACTTACTATTATCAGGAGGAGCCCCAGAATGACCCCCCCTAAATTGAGATCTTCTTCCATTCATATTGCAATATTTTAAATTATAGTCGCCACTCACTTTTCTGAAAGTGAGAAAAGATTGTCACTTATTATTCCCAGCGGAGTCTATTTATAGGACCTCTGACTCTTTGATTAAGGCATAGATTCTTTGTTGTCCCTAGTAGAGTCACCAATTTGTTAGCTCTCAAAAATGCAGGTTTGAACCATGAAAGGTTGCCAAGCTTCCACGATGTTTTAGGGTAATAGAACAAGGCTTTGAAATAATTAAACCTTCTACTCTTTAGATGCTGCTAGACCTAGGCAGGTATACCTACTTTGAATTAAGCAGACTTGACCTTTGAATTTCTCTTATTGCCCTAATTTATCCAAGATGGCAATTTGAAATGGATAAAATAAAACAATTTTGGTACAACTAGCACAATAATATTTAAAACTAAAACCTAAAATGCTCAAAAATGATAGATAAAAGATTGTGGGTGAAACTAAAGGATGAAAATGAAAAGACCAGTGCCTTATAGGGTTTACGGAGTCAAGAAAATCTAAAACAAGTTTATTTGTTCTGGCAGACATTCAAGTTGTTCAACATTTTATCTGGTTTATAACTTGTATAAACATGCAATATTGTGATTACTGAGTTCTTCTTAATAATCCAATTGATATTCCCTAATTATTATGACCAATTCAGAGAATTTAATCTTTACTAGAAAGAGACAATTAATTGATCATACAAGTACAACAAATGTGCATCGATGAACTATGTAAAAGCTTGTTTACAATAATTCAAATAACTAGGAAATACCATTTCGGAGACAACTTCAATAATACCCTTCAACAAATATCATAAACAACTGATACCAGAAACATCGCACCATTATATTAAATTTTCATTGATATCTCCATGATTTACATATACAACCAGTCTCATCCATTTTCAAAATTGTATATCTATTGTGTCTTCTCTATTCCTCTATCTCATTCTACTTTGCCCCTTTTACATTGCTTTTAAAGCGAACATTTATACATTGAGAATATGAAAGGACCCGTCCCTTCGGAAATAGGAGAAAACAAAACAAATGTTTAAAACAAAGAAAGGGAATAATTTAAGCTCTAGTTAACCATAAGTGAGTCGTAGCAAGGTAATCCAAATAGCTTCCGGCAAGCAGTATCCATCTTGAATGTCTATTACACCTTTCGCCAGGACAAAATATAGTCTTATCGACACCTGGGCTCCAAGAAATGATGAATGTTGCTCATGTTTTCTATGTCGCTGTAACATTCTGAGTTGGGGAGACATCATATAGACCTTATTGTGTCACATCAATATGCATTTATCTCAATTTATAGTCGCTGAGACAAAATTACCCTTTTCACCAATGAATTATCACTTCGGCATGTCCATCAAGTTGTTTCGCCGAAAAATCTACAAATGAAGTTACACTCTCAGCAAGACAGTAAATCTTCGGGAAGACTCATACCGATACCAAATGTCTTACCGAAAACATCTCTACAGATTACTCCCATTCGGTGAGACTCACCCCGAATTACTTTTCGGTATAACACTCGAACTTCGGTGAAGC
>VCHN02002323.1:0-17671 GCA_007115665.2 Sequoiadendron giganteum
CTGAATGTTGAATGCCTCAAAGCCTTCAATAAGATCCCAAATCCTATGCCAGTAGGATCGCATACAGACATTCTTTGCAGCAGATTGCCCACGGATTTGGTTGACCACTAGTTTCGAATCTCTAAACACCCTTATTTTCTTTGCGCCCATTTTCTCTGCCAGGCTCAAACCATGAACAAGGCCTTCATATTCTGCTTCATTGTTTGAGCATGCGAACTAGAAGCGATAAGACCTCAAGGTCCTATCTTCAGACGGAGACGTCAAACATATTCCTGCTCCAACTCTGACTCAGCGTCTTGCTCCATCAAAGTGTAGGGTCCATAACTCCGAGGATGCTTCGCCTCCAGACTCTTTAGTAAATTTGGGCATAATCTGACCTTCCTCATGTATGTCATAGGTTCCGAGCCCAGTTACATGATAATTTCCAAAAGGTTTCGTGTCTATAAATTCATTCAAAAGAGCCTCTTCACTCTACGTCTGAGAGCTACTTGCTTCTTCTTCCTCAAGAAATTCAACATTGAACATCTCCTCCCAGGTGATTGATGTATGTGCTCTTCAAAGTTGATCAGGGCCTCATCAGTGACATGTTCGGAATGCAAAGTTTTCGACAATAGTTTCATCTTAGCTCCATGCTTGGTTCTTAAGATCAGGTGTGATCAGTCCAGTGCTAGATATCCTCCAAAATTTGGAGTGAACTCTCAGAACAAACATATCCCAAATAGAGGAGGGATGTCAATAAGTATAGTGTCTTGGTTCACAGTAATACTGGGACAAGAAAACAGTGTCATAGGCAATCCCTTGATTACCCCGACGGTATCAACCATATTCCCATTGAGTTGCATGACTCCTTTGTTAAGAGGCTCATATTTGAGTCCCAGTGCATTAGCTACTTGCTTAGGCATGACGGTGGTGCTAGCGCTAGAATCAATCATACAATTATGCAATAACTTGTTGCCAATGATAAGCATTAGAAAGAAAAGGCTTAGGTTTAGGCTTACTCTATTTTCCAACCCCGAGCTTTTCTTTCGGTTGATTCATTAGCACTTTATCGAGGACCGACTTAGATTTCTTATCTTTTGTGGGCTATTTCAACATCTTTACATCTTCTTCTCCCGATAATGCCTTCTGTAATAATAGATTTTTCTTTGGAATAGCCAGGATATCCCATAAAGAAACATTGGCAGAGGATTTCTTTAGTTCCTCCACCACATTGAATGGCGTTCGCAACTGATGAGTCGCGATAGCTTGCTCCTTCGGCTTTGCAACTGGTGCATCCAGTTGTTTGACAACACCTGGGGTGATCATGGGGGATTTTTCTTTCAAAGGAGGTGGATTCCAAGAACCAAGAGTAGCTACCTTGGACTGCTATGGAACTAATGACAGATTTGCCGACGGACTGGGCGTTGAACTAGATGGACCATCAGTCAGCTTGATGTGAATTCTCCAACGAGTCTCCGCTTTGAATGCGTGTTGTAGTCCGATTGCACCTGAGGCACTTGGGTTACTGGAATGTCATTTGGAAATGTTGACTCTTCTCCTTCCATCCATGAAAAGAGCACTTGCTCGGGAGCTATATCTAACTCCTGCTCTATGGACATCCCTTGCATTTGAGCAGTGAGGACTGCATTATCCATTTGTTGAGAGGTATATGTCTTGGCTTCAGAATAAGGTATGTTGCCTTGGCTACATTGCTCTACGAATTTTTATTGAAAATTTCCTCACAGATAGTTTCGGGGCATGTGTGCATCATTACAAGGGAAGCACCATGAATTAGTATCTTCGGTAAGGTTATTCTGTCCTGCTACTAGATCCTTTCTTGAACTAGGATGGATGGTCTGCATCGGCATAGTCATAGGAACAACTTGATTATTTTGTTGAGCTTGTGTATTTCCATGTGCTCTATCCTGCCACTGATTTGATTGGTAAGGAGCTTTCCTGCCTTGATAATTTTGGTAAGCCAACTTCTGGTAGCTATACTGTTGTCGCTTCATACTAGTCAATCTATTTTTCATAGTTTGCATTTGCTCCTTCATCTCATTCAACTCAGCCGTCAGGGGGTTAGGCACTGCAGCTACACTCGGCATCACTCCCGGGTATATATACATAGATTGGGGAGAAGTTTACGAAGCACTGGTTGAAGCCACCTCAGATTTTGCAGTGCTGAACTTTGAGAACAATGGCATGATAGGTCTTGGCACCAGTTTTTTGGAAGCAATAAGGTTATTCTCCACAGTGACAACAAGGCTGTAGGCATCTGGTAGAGTATTTCTGCCAAGAGCCTGCAACATCAAGGAAACATCAACATTTATAGACTTCAAATAGAACATGAACGCCAGGTCTGGAGGCAGCCGACTACCAACAGGAACTCTTTTCCAAGTGGAATGAAACCCAGCTTTGAAGTCGAGTAGAGCTTCATGAGGAGGTCGCTTTATATGAGCCAATTGGTGATATAACGAAGACTTGTCGCCAGCATTTGAGAAGTGTTCGTAAAAAGGATCTCCGAGCTCATCCCAATTAGCAACTGAATTCGTCAGAAGTGTATGATACCAGTTCAATTCCTTGCCTCAAAAAGAGGCGGCGAGCAGTCTTAGAGCCACATTTTCATTAGAAACACCATGCATCAGACAAACATTGGCCACATCTTGCAAGTGCTCTATCGGAGTCTTTGATTCATCCCTAGAAAACTTAGGGATAGCCTTTAAAGCAGAAGGCAGAATGAGAGCCCATACTACAAGAGGCACAAGAGCTACAAATGGACTACCAGCATCTCATGCAACATAATTTCTAGTAGCCATTGGCATAGGAGACAAAGGAGAAGAGGGAGGTGAAGTATTAGCTTGCCAACCTGTCGGATGGACTGTCACTAACGGTGGTACAAGTAGGCCAGGGAATCTTGCATTTTGAGACCTAGTGATAGGCCTATGGCTCATACACTCTTATATCAGGCGAACGTGCTAGTTCGCATCCCATCGGGAATGCCAGAAAAACTAAACTAAGGCGATGCGCCAAACCATGAGAGAAAATTGAGCACAGTGCTAAAAGAAAAGGCTCGAACAATAACTGTTGTCTATTAAATAGATTATCTAAGAAACACTTCAAACATAAGAACATCATTTCATTGCATAGCATAACCTAACACAACATAGGCCAACGTAGAAGAGTAAAACATGGTCTACATTTTATTAAGTTGTATGAGATTACAAAAGCTGAAAATAGACATTCATATGCTACAGGAAAAATGAAAGCACAGTCTTAATATTCTATCAAATGCATGAAAAATAGAGAGGCCGAATTGATTGGCACAGTCTGCAAACTCAAGTTTAATAGAAAATATTAAAAAAGGCCAATTCCCAGTGCTCGGGAAGCTTTTTAATCTATCTAACAACAACCAATAAAGAGAAGAAGGGCTTCTTAAATAAGACAGCCCACCGCCTTAAAACCCCTGCGAGAAAGATGCTTCAGCAAAAAATCAACGCTCTAGATTTCCTTGAGCTAGCACCAAACAGGAAGATTGCCTAGCAGCGCGCCAACAAACCCATCCTTAGAGAAAACAAGGCCATGTAGCAATAGCAGAGAACACGTGGCAACAAAGAAAAAAATGTGGCAGCAAAGGAGAACAAACGACACAGGCGACAACTCCCAGATAAGTGGCGCACAGAAACACACCACACATCGAACACATGGAGCCTGGAAAAAGAAAAAGGGATGCCCCAATGAAAAGCTCCGAGAGGAAGCCATGTGGAAGACACCGAACAAAAATAGCCGTTGAGTGGGCCCAACTTGGAAAGCACCGAGAGAAAGCCACGTGTTGAATGCATAGAACTTGGCAGAGGCAAAGCATTACAAAACGACAGGAAGCTTCGATAGGAGGCCATGTGGTAGATGCCGAAAACCTGCAAGCGATAATGGTCAAGGTGAAGCCATGAAGGAAAAGATAACCGTGAAGGATAGTGGTTCATGAATAAAAGTTCACAATAACAACCATTAAGTACTTTACTAAGTGGGTCGAAGCCATTCCTATGACTTACATAATGGGGAAGAAAATTGCCAAGTTTATCCTAAATTACCTCATCTACTATTATGGTGTTTTGTAAACCCTTATCTAAGACAATAGAACACCTTTCAAAAATTAGGATGTGAAAGATCTATGTCAAAGATTCAACACCCAAAATTGATTCTCTACCCCATATTACCCCTAGGGAAACAATCAAGCTGAGGCTACAAACAAGACCATTCTAAAAATCCTAAAGAAAATGGTCAATGAAGTTGGTTGTGACAAACATCTGTAGTTAAATCTAGCCCTCAGGGCCTATAGAACCAGCATTCGCATGCCTACAGGTGCAACCCCATTCTTCTTGGTCTACGGATCAGAAGCCATCCTATCTATTAAGGTCAAGATTCCCTCACTGCGAGTCTCACAATAGAATCTAATCATTGATGAAGAATACAAAATATCTTGGCTAAATGAGCTAGACTTCTTGGATGAGTGTCATCTTGATGCCCTTAGTCACTTGCAAGTATACCAAAACCGACTAAAACAAAGCTATAACAAGAAGATCAAGTGTCAATCTTTCTAGGTAGGGGATCTTGTTCTAAAGAAGAATCAAAAAATTCTTCCAGATCAAGATAGTAAAGGAAATTTTGAGCCTTACTAGTTAGGTCCCTTTGTCATCACCACAAGCTATGGATCAAGAGCATATTAATTATCAACACCTAAAGGTGAACCCTTGTAGGAACCAACCAAAAGATTTAATCTTAAAAGATTTTATGCCTAAGCTTGAAGGGTGTAAATCTAGAAAATACAAAAAAATCAAAAAATGATCAAAATCCAAAAAAATAAGAAAAATGATTGAAAACATAAAAGAAAAATAATCGTCCTCTAGTGAAAACCACTTCGGTGGCACTTTGGAAACGTACCTTGGTGAAAACTTGGCAAATAGGTGCCTTGCATAAATAAGGCACCTCCATCTATCTTTGGCTCTTTGTCTTATCATCCCATCCATCCAATCACATCATTCATCCTATCTATTCCAACACCCATCCACATCCATATGATAGCTTGATATTATAAAGTATTATATCCCCTTAGTACTACTTGGCATATTCCTAAGGCCAGCTTGTCCTACCTATATCGAGGTAGTCTATTGCATCCCGTTGGGGGAAATTTGTTATGGATCAGATTGGGTTCTTGTATATTTTAAGGCTATTTGGAAATCTCTCGAAAATCCCAAAAACATTCATAAAATTTCATCAAAATCCAAAAAAACTTAAAAAATCAAAAATTCCAAAACATTCATAAACCTGTACAGCTAAAATTCAAAAACATTCCAAAAGTTGTAAAGTCAAAATATAAAACATCCAAAACACATCAAAATCCCTAAAAAGGTCAAAACATCAAAAATCCAAAAACAATACCTTGTCAAACTACAAGTCTCTGAGCTTGAACATAGGCAAGGCCATCATTGATGTGCCCCCGAGACACCCTTGGCTAGTCCTTTAGGAGTCCATCTTAATAAACTGATAATCCATCAACTATTGATTCCTCATCATAAATAAGTCAATTCAATTGAACTACGCTCTCTCTACGTGTATAACGTAGGCAAGGCTAATCTTTGATCAGCCCTCGAGGCCCCTAGGATATTATTTTAGGTTAGGTTCTTGGTCGGATCTTAGAAAACCCCTAAAAATTGACAAAACTCAAAAAAAAACACAAAAACATTTGAAGACTTGAAAAAGCCCTAAACATACATAAAATTTGGAAAATCCCTAAACATTTAAAAACTTAGAAAACTCTAAACATTTGAAAACTCATAAAATAAAAAACACTGGAAAACATTCAAAAGACCTAAACAACATCAAATATCTTTGAAAAACCCTAAACAACATCAAATATCAAAAACCAAAACATTCACATATACACTCCAAAAAACTAAAAACAACCTCAAAACATTTTCAAAATACCAAAAACATTGAAATATTCCAAAAAACCCAAAACCATCCATCGCATTTCACTTTCACCCGCAATAAACGTTCATCCATAATAAATCAATCATCACCTTCAACCGTTGACTAAACAAGTATAAAACAAGTGTCACAAGTTGTAAAGTGAAAATCTAAGTGTCAAAATCTAAAGTCCAGATCATAGGTAAGCGAGCCAGTGAAGTTTGTATCAAAGGCTTATCACACACCTCATCCTAATCAAAACACTTGATCAACATGTCCTAGGATGTATCCTTCCTGTGATAGACATTAGCATCAAAATTCACCTTAGCTATATTAAACTTGGCAAGAGATATAGATAAAACTGACTATTTGTCATTGATCTTTTCTTATTATTTATCTCAATGACCCATTCCAAGGACCTCTCGACGATGTCTATCAAAATGATTTAGAGAGAAAGGAATGGGACATCGATCATTATCTTTCATTTTTTGTGCTTGTGGGTATTCTTGTAAAATAATCTTGGCACATACTTGCTTAGTTGTGTGTAGGGAGGTTGTTTGGAGTAGATTGTTGACTATTGCATATGTTTTGGTCTAAGATATTCTAAACTTCTAAACTACATTCTGACGAGGTTTTTGTATGTCAAGGTGTGAACAAGAACTATCCTATCTATTTACAAAGTCAAAGTCCATTACACCAGATACAACACCATCTTGGTTATCAATAACTTCATGCATCATGTCTATGTGTTATATCAAACATAAGGAATGGTGGAAAATCCCAATCCCAATATATGAGCAAATCATCATCTCTCATCACCATATCTAATAGTCTTAGTGGATCAAAGACTTGTACTTTTTGATTCAATATTCAAAATCAATGGTCAAATAATTCATCTTATTTCTTCTATCTTCTTTCCATGCTAACCTGGAATCATGATAGTCAGCAAAAACATCATCATGCATCCATCCTGCATCGACAAATCATTAGCATGCATACATCTTGCATTATCGTGCAACATCTCATAGTAAATGCAAAAATAATCCATTGCATCATCATTATAATTTAAGTTATTTTGAATAATATAGATTTTTTATTTTAAGCATCTTAATGTATTGCATTCATTACATCCATTGCATTATCATGTCATAAATCATAAACATCTGCATCATCCATATCCACATGCATACATACATCATGATATGGGCGGGTGCATGGAAATGGGTAGCAATTTCGTGGACACCTTTTAAATTTTTCTTTGAAAAGCCATAACGTGCTCGCATTATGGATTGTTGTGCTGAGCTTGAGGCTCGACAACAAAAAACCAATAACGTGAGTGCACTATAATGCACTCATGTTATTTCTTATTAAAAGCAAAAAAAGAAGTGAAAACCTGTCATTGTTATTTTGACTATTTTTTTCTTGTAGCCGTAACCAAAACCCCCATATTTTCGTGCTCGCGTTTTAGCAGGAGAAATTCAACAAATTTCATCACCAACAATTTCTATTTCTTTGCAACAATGGTGCCACGATGAGGAGGAGGTGTGAGAGGTAAGGATTTTGTGGTTTTTCTTTTGAATTAGTTAGTTTTAGGTTGAATTTGATATATATTTGTTTGAATTTTTAGGAGATGCAAATCAACCTGCAAACCCTCAAGATCCTCAATAGGAAGACCAACCAAATCCTCAAGATCAAAATCAACCACAACAACAACCTCCTCCACCAATCACTCAACCCCCTCCTGACACTCAACAAAATTTAATGAGTGAAATTGAGAACAAAAAAAAGAAAATTGAGGATTTGATCAGTAGGTTGAGTGATCCAAATGGTTCAACCACAGAAAGAATGACCCTAGAAAATTCATTTAAAGATATCTTAAAAAATGTAGATTCAATTAGCAAACAAATAACTGGATGGCAAAATAGGAGGCACGCGGCTAGGGATTATTATGCAAATAAACTATCATACAAAGATGTAAAGGATTTAAAAATTACAAAAGGCGATTTTTGCTCATCATTCACTAACCCATGCACAAATCAAAATCTTACCCTCAATACGAAGAGGTTTCCTATCCATTGGTGCCACCACCAACAAATTAGGGACCAGTTTTACGATAGGTGGTACATGGTCTTCAATTACCCAATGTGCAAAAATTGTGAGGTCCTGCAATATTTCCTTAGGAAACCACACAATGAGTGCATATTGAACAAAATCCCAAATTATTTTGATATGTGGGATTTCTAGGGGAGAGGTGGGGGGTCAACTCAGGATAGACCTAGTGCACAGTCGAATCCTACGCGGTAAGGTAGACGAGCTCTCACTAGGCCACCTTGTGAGCACGTTATTATGCCTTCTATCATGAAGGAAAGTACTGACGTAGAGACATTGTAGGCAATCAACAGTTTGACCCAGAGTGTCATCCATCATACTATCCCTATTCTACAGCGCCATCCAAGAGAGTCTTTGAGTGGTGGCCTTCGAACACATGTGTGTCAATCCTGCGGGGTTACTTGTTCATATGACCCCTCCGACACTCAAGAGACTAGTACACATGATCCATCTGTAGCTATGGAGATGGAGAGGGTAGCTGACATTTTGCATGAGACATATGACATTGATAGTCAAGTAAAATTTAGTGCATGTTCATTGAATTTAATTTATTAAATTTCAATTTTGAAATGTAAGATTAACTAAAAATGTTTTATGATTTTAATAAAATTTTATAGTCACATTGTTGAGATTGGATACACCGGCCCCCCACCAAATTATTTCTGCAGTACACCTATCGTTGGGGTATGCAACTAGTAAAAAAATATAAATTTATTGCATGTTAATAGCATTGTTTTACGAATGGTAATTTAATATGTGATTTTGGATGTTGAATAGACTAATATTAGAGGTTTCGATGGAACACTTCCCAGTGGCGGTGGATTTACTCAAACCTACACGAAGGTAATAGAATAAAGAGTTTAACTAATAATCAAGTAATTAATATATTTTTGTAGTTTATATGCACATCATTGATTATATTGAATAATTTGTTGTTTTATTTTCAGATGTTGCAAGCCGAAACACCTACGAATGTGATGAGGGCAATGTAGATTGGTGTGTCATCTGCTATAAAATCCTTGATGGCTCTGATAGGAGAGGTATGAGGGAAATTAGTAAATTTAATTTATATTTGTTTTATAGATGTTAGCTAGTGAAAAATGAAACCATTATTGATTCACGTAGTTTAATTTCTATTTGTATGGTTTATACAGGGCTTGAGCATGCCTGACCATGGGCGTGAGAATATTTCCCTCATAGAGAGAGATCATGAGATGGTGGTAAGTGATTATTTTATCAAATATATCATTTTTTATAATGTAATTTCTATATATTCATGTCTTTACTTTTTATTGTAACAGTTAAAACTTCACCATGAACTAAACCCTAGGAGGAGTAGCAGGAGCACTCCTTGAGCGCAACAAAAATGAGTGACAAACCTATCACCATCCGATCAATAAGGAAAGGGAAAGAATTTATTTCTAGGGCATGGAGAGCAATGACTTTTGATTCTAGATCCCTTTGTTGTATTCCTACATGGCAGTTTTGTACATATTTTTTATTGGACATATTTGACATTGTATGCCTATATGGGATTCTTGTAAGCCTATATGGCTATTTTGTACATATATTTCAACTTATATCGACATACATTGATGTATGACTACATGGTTATTTGGTTAATACAAATATCTTTTATCGATGCCTATCCATATTTGCATTCTAAATTGATGGTTTAATAGATATGAGTTACATGTATTCAAGTGTATATTTTACAACTTACGTGTATACTTTGTGACTTACGTGCGTTCGAATGTATACTTTGTGGCTTACGTGTTTTCATGCGTATACCTTGTATTCGTGCATATACTTTGTATTAATTTGTGTATACCTTTTGAGGCTTACGTGTTTTTGAGTACTTGTGCTTCCCTTATTGAAATGTACATGCTTGACTTATTCACTTGTATAATTATTAATTGGTTAGCCCTAGCATTGATCATTGTTGTCCTTCATGATTTATCTTGAATATTAATTAATTGGTGCTAAACAACTTTATCTAAAAGAAAAAAACATGTTTACAATTGGCATTCCATGAAATGATTCATCAAAAGATTCCAATATGTTCTTGATGTGTCACTATCGAAATATTTATATGTCAAATTTTTGCAATATTATTTCTTGTATACGAAATGGACTTGGGAGAAAGCAAGTTATAATTTATAATACAAATAAGAAATGGACTCAACATTGTACTAGACCCCCAAATAGGTCTATTTAACAAAGCAACACACTCTCAATCACTCTTCGAATTGCAAAG
The DNA here is from genome assembly GCA_007115665.2 of Sequoiadendron giganteum. Classification (NCBI taxonomy): domain Eukaryota; kingdom Viridiplantae; phylum Streptophyta; class Pinopsida; order Cupressales; family Cupressaceae; genus Sequoiadendron; species Sequoiadendron giganteum. Next base: position 10,310 of record VCHN02002323.1, read on the forward strand.
CACCATTGGTGATGCAGAGTGGCTCAACCAAGTTGTGATTTGACATAGCTTCTCTCAAATATGCCCACTAAGACTCCAATATTCACTTGAATCAACGATAATAACTCTCCTATTTCTTTATGGTTTTTCACCGAACCACTGCCAAAAGAAAGCCAACTCAGCCCTCTTTTAGTCCATATCAGCCTTGGAACCATACAAGAAAGCTGGAGGTCGTACCAAGTACGAGATCAACAAGTTTGTATAAAAAATCTAAAAAATAGAAAACAATGTGAATTATTATTATTAGATCTTCTCCAAAAGTTCATCAACAACCTCCACTCAAGCCTCTCAAATCTTTACATAGTGTTTTACACCCTTCTCTAACTGATCCACGCCCTCAACTAACTAAAAACCAACTTTCAAAACAAGTAACCGTTGCATTTCAAATTTTTTGTTTTAAGCAACTTCCAAATTTGTAACTTTAGAATCCTCCAACCTAATGAGTACATCTAATGACCTCTAAACCCACACAAATGGCTTACAAATAGCCTTATTACATCGAAAAAACTCCATTCTTTCACAATCATATACAAATTCACAAATTTTCCTTTAAAGGCTACAAAGACAACTTCTAGTGCAAGATTGAAAATTTCACATTTTTTATCACTAGACCCAAAAGTCGCCCTAAAACATACCTAATGGTCTTAATTGACCTTATTCAAGACAAAGCATGCTCAAAATACCCACAACAACCTATTGACCAACCTATTCACCATCAGATAATCACTAAAACCACTAAACTAGACCTTTTTCATCAAATGGAGGAACAAGGTGCTCTGCACCAATGATCATACACTTTTTGTGTGGAATAATCAGACCTCTCAACTGTCATTTGTATGTTTCTCTTTTCCAGTGTTTTGCATGCCATCATAAGGGATCAAGCTGGTTGAATGCAAGTCGGATCAATTCCACATGTTTGGGTGTGAAAGAGGACCATGCCTAGCGTAAACCTACCTATTGGGACGTGTTGGAGTAGTTAGTTTGGTCACACGAATTATAAAACAAAATTCGCACCACTTTGCAACTTTGCACAACTTGAATTTGATTCTTTTTCCATCAAGTGAAAATCCGTTGCCATAGGAAAACCACTTCAAGATAGCCAAAACTAAGAGAGGTTTTTGTAGAGGGGCCCAACGCAATCCTGTAGGACTAGACGAGAAGTTTCTAAGCATCACGGTATTCGAGTAATAGCATGCTGAAGTTTGTAGCCATTTTGCACTTTGGACCCTTAAGGGATCGATCCGATGGAACGTAGCTCAGAGTGATTCTGCATGTTTCGGTGTGAAAGAGGACCATTCCTAGCATAAACATACTTATTTAGATGCGTTGGAATAATCCACTTGGTCACACGAGTTCCAGAGCAAAATTTGCACCACTTTGCAACTTTGCACAACTTGAATTTGACACTTTATCCATCAAGTGAAAATCCGCCGCCACGGGAAAACCACTTCGAGATAGCCAAAACTGAGAGAGGTTTTTGTAGAGGGGCCCAACGCGATCCTGTTGAATTGGATGAGAAGTTTTTAAGCATCAAGGTATCTGAGTAATAGCATGCTAAAGTTTGCAGCCATTTTGCACTTTGGACCCTTAAGGGATTGATCTAGTGGAACGTAGCTCAGAGTGATTTTGTGTATTTGGGTGCAAAAAAGGACTATGCCTAGTGTAAACATACCTATTCAGATGCATTGGAAAATTCCATTTGGTCACACAAGTTGCAAAGTGAAAGTTACACCACTTTGCAACTTTGCACTGCTTGCATTTGACGCTTTTTCCATGAAGTGAAAATCCACCACCACGGGAAAACTACTCCGAGATAGCCAAAACCAAGAGAGGTTTTTGTAGAGGGGCCCAACATGATCCTATAGGATTATACAAGAATTTTCTAAGCATCACGGTATCCGAGTAATAGCATGATGAATTTTTCAGCCATTTTTCACTTTGGACCCTTAAGGGATCGATCTGGTGGAACGTAGTTCGAAGCGATTCCGCATGTTTTGTTGTGAAAAAAGACCATGCCTAGCATAAAAATACCTATTCGGATGCATTGGAGCAGTTAGTTTGGTCACACGAGTTGCAGAGCAAAAGTTGCACCACTTTGCAACTTTGCACAACTTGAGTTTGAGACTTTTTCCATCAAGTGAAAATCCACCGCCACGAGAAAACCACTTCAAGATAGCCAAAACCGAGAGAGGTTTTTGTAGAGGGGGCCAACATAATCCTATAAGATCAAATGAGGACCATGCCTAGCATAAACATACTTATTTAGATGCATTGGAATAATCCGCTTGGTCACACGAGTTGCAGAGCAAAAGTTGTACCACTTTGCAACTTTGCACAGCTTGAATTTGACACTTTATCCATCAAGTGAAAATCCGCCGCCACGAGAAAACCACTTTGAGATACCCAAAACTGAGAGAGGTTTTTGTAGAGGGGCCCAACGCGATCCTGTAGGATTAGACGATAAATTTCTAAGCATCACAATAACTGAGTAATAACATGATTAAGTTTGTAGCCATTTTACACTTTGGGCCCTTAAGAGATCAATCTGGTGGAACTTAGCTCAAAGCGATTCCGTGGTTTCAGTGTGAAAGAAGACCATTCCTAGCATAAAAATACCTATTTGGACATGTTGGAACAGTCCGCTTGGTCACACAAGTTGCAGAATGAAAGTTGCACCGCTTTGCAACTTTGCATTACTTGCATTTGATGCTTTTTCCATCAAGTGAAAATCCGCTACCATGGGAAAACCACTCTGAGATAGCCAAAAATGAGAGAGGTTTTTGTAGAGGGGCCCAATGCAATCTGTGGGATCAGATGAGAAGTTTCTAATCCTCAGAGTGTTTGAGTAATAGCATGTTGAAGTTTTCAGCCATTTTGCACTTTGGACCCTTAAGGGATCGATCTGGTAGAACGTAGCTCAGAGCGATTCTGTGTGTTTAGATGTGAAACAAGACCAATCCTAGCATAAAAAATACCTATTTGGATGCGTTGGAGCAGTTAGTTTTGTCACATGAGTTGCAGAGCAAAAGTTGCACCACTTTGCAACTTTGCATAGCTTGAATTTGACACTTTTTCCATTAAATGAAAATCCACCGCCATGGGAAAACCACTCTGAGATAGCTAAATCCAAGAGAGGTTTTTGTATAGGGGTCCAACATGATCCTATAGGATTAGATGAGAAGTTTCTAAGAATCACGGTATCTGAGTAATAGCATGTTGAAGTTTGCAACCATTTTGCACTTTGGACCCTCAAGGGATTGATCCAGTGGAATGTAGCTCAAAGTGATTCCACATGTTTTGGTGTGAAAAAAGACCATGCCTAGCATAAAAATACCTATTCGGACACGTTGGAGCAGTTAGTTTGGTCACACGAGTTGCAGAGCAAAAGTTGCACCACTTTGCAACTTTGCACAACTTGAATTTGACACTTTTTTCATCAAGTTAAAATCCGCCACCATGGGAAAACTACTATGAGATAGAAAAAAATGAGAGAGGTTTTTTTAGAGGGGCCCAACATGATCTTGTAGGATTAGATGAGAATTTTCTAATCATCATAGTATCCGATTAATAGCATGTTGATGTTATCAACCATTTTGCACTTTGGACCCTTAAGGGATCGATCTGGTGGAACGTAGCTCAGAGCGATTCCGCATGTTTCGGTGTGAAGAGGACCATGCCTAGCGTAAAAATACCTATTCAGATATGTTGGAATAGTTCACTTGGTCACACAAGTTGCAGAACGAAAGTTGCACCACTTTGCAACTTTGCACTAATTGCATTTGATGCTTTTTCCATCAAGTGAAAATCCGTCGCCATGGGAAAACCACTCCAAGTTAGCCAAAACCGAGAGAGATTTTTGTAGAGGGGCCCAACGCGATCTTGTAGGATTAGACAAAATGTTTATAATCATCACGGTGTCAGAGTAATATGATGATGAAGTTTGCAACCATCTTGCACTTTGGACCCTTAAGGGATCGATCTGGTGGAACACAACTCATAGCGATTTCACGTGTTTCGGTGTGAAATAAGACCATGCCTAGCATAAAAATACCTATTATGATGTATTGGATCAGTTATTTTGGTCACACAAGTTGCAGAGCGAAATTTGCACCACTTTGCAACTTTGCACTACTTGAATTTGACACTTTTTCCATCAAGTAAAAATCCGCCGCTACGGCAAAACCACTCCGAGATAGCCAATACCGAGAGAGGTTTTTCTAGAGGGGGCCAATATGATCCTATAGGATTAGATGAGAAATTTCTAACTAAAAGGGAATAAGTTTTAGGGGGTTTGTGTTGTTGTCCCTATAGATTTTGATGGAAGAGGGCATGAAAAATGAGGTTTCACCCTAGGGTTTGATAAAATATTGCATGTAGATGTTGGGTTATTGTCTTTTGAGTTTTTGGAGGTGATTTTAAGAACGTCTAAAGTAGTGGCATGTTCTAGTAAGGTGTGGAATCATTCCTTTCAATAAACCCTCCTTATACTTGCATAAAATAAAAGTTTTGGTTTGGCATGGTGGAGTGAGTTTGTCTTGAGACAAATTGTGGATCTGAGGGTTTGGATACATGATAATTTCTGCCCCAACAAGTTAAGGGGGTTCTTGAATGTTTAAATGTATGTTACTTTGTAAATTAGGCCTAGTTAGCCTAATGAGGACAACGACGAAGGTCATTTTTGATGCACATGTTCTAAGATAGTCACTGTTGATTTTGAAGTATGTGTTGTAACTCAATAATAGCTATCTAGATCAGTCATTTTTTTGTGAAGTCATTTGAGAATATTTCCTCAAAACACCACTTGGAGCCACTCTTTTCACTTGAAAATTCATCATAAAACCCTTTAGTAGCAACTCCACCTTTGTTTCTTGAATTCCCTTGCACAAATAAACACACACACACCTAAAACATCCTAATTCGAACTTACATGCTTTATATCATTTCTCTAATCACCTAATGACCTCTTTGAGACTTTGAATACATTACATATGACCTTTACATGACATTTTTCACATTATTTACATTTCAAAATTCAAATTTTGCAAATTTTCCTATTGAAGGCATTTACAAAACAAGGTGCTATTGCACCAAACATGAACTCCAAAATTACAATATTTGAGTAAATCTCATTATGTAAGTGAATCTCATTGCAATGCCTTAGGTACTTCATTCTCATAGATCTTTTACAATGTCACTCATACATTTGAGATTCTCTTTAAATGTCTACATCATAGGTGCTCATTATGACGTTAACTTCAATTGAGTAACTTGAGATTCCCTCGCTAAGCTTCACATGCTCTTTTATAATGGCTTGAAATCAAAATTGAGATTTTTCAAGATCATCAAAATAAGGATTTTGCATTGCTTTTTTGGCTGAGATTCTCTTTGATGACTCATAATTCAACATTTTCTACAATGAGAGATCAATCAATTTTTAGTAGTTTACTTACAAATACGCAAAGTAAAAGAGAAAAAGAAAGAGCATCCAAAATGGAAATGAAATAAAAATAGATGGAAGGAACTTATAGATAGGCATGCAGGTCTCACAACTTAGTCACTCCTAGTCATACATTTTCACTGGGAATTTCAACATACCTATTGCACACAACACCTCTCATGAATAGAGTAAGTTGAAATTTTAGATGCTCTTATAGTGTCTACATCATAGCTTCTCATGATAAGGTTAACTTCAAATGAATAAATTGAAATTCTCTCACCAAGCTTTGCACACACTTTTCTAATGGCTTAAAATCATGATTGAGATTTGTCAAGATCATCAAAATAAGGATGTTGCATTTCTTTTCTGGCTAACATTCTCTTGGATGGATCATATATCTGCATTTTCTGCAAGGGGACACCAATCACTATTTAGTATGTTACTTACAAATACACAAAGTAAAAGAAGATGATAGCATTGAAATCAAACAAATTAATGTGCATACAAGTATAAATTAATAATAACCAATGTGCATATACTTAAAAATTAATCCAACTAACCATCTCAGTTTCTCTACTCTTCATTGTGTCAAGTATTGCCTCATGGTCAGACTCACGGACCTTCCACAAGGTCTTGTTCAAAGGTCTACCCCCATATTTGGTCAAAAACAAATTGGATGCCATGACAAGGTTAAAGTAATGAAGAATCTTACGATGCGTGTCAAAGTCCTAAAATAGCCAATGTTTAACACTCGAATGTGGGTAACTTCTAAGCCATGTTCTAGTAACCATAACTGAGCCTGTAGGGTATTCGATGTTTTCTCCTTCTATAACTGGGGCCTCCAATTTATTTTTGTCCTCAGCACAACGAAACAAGTAATAGTCTATTCCCTCTTCATTGTATTCATCTGCAATAACTAGATAAACATGCCCTGCATTGATATGTGCAAACAATATCTTGAAATTTTCCAACATTACGAATATAGTACAAAGTAAGATAACAATATGTAATTTCAACAACTAAGCAAGTAGATATATCACCTAGTTGAACTAGATCTGATACGTGGTCAAAGTCGACCGATGATTCCATTTGTGTCAGTTCCAATGTCGTCGGAGGGCGATATGTGTGAAGTGGGCTAAGATAACTTGTCAACCCACTCCCCTGACTCACAATCATTCCAGGATTGCATTGTACATGAAGAACAAAAGTGTGCCATATTTCATGTATCGATACTCCATGAACCTGCATTTGAGCTAAGGAAAGAGTGTACCTCACTCGATCCTATTACTATACAACAGTCTTCATATGGTGCAATAGTGGGAGAAAGAGAGAGTGGGAGGGAGAGGGAGTGGGAGAGAAAGAGGGAGAGAGGAAGGGAGAGGAAGTGGGAGAGAAAGAGGGAGAGAGGGAGGGATAGGGAGATGGGGGAGAAAGAATGAGTGGAAGAGATGGAGATAGAGAGGGAGGGAGAAAGAGGCAGAGTGGGAGAAAGAGAGAGGGGTACTGGGAGAGAGAAAGAGGGGGTGAGGGAGGGAGAGGAGTGGGAGAGAAAGAGGGAGAGGGGAGAGTGGGAGAGAGTGGAAGAGTGGGAGAAGGGGAGAGTGGAAGAAAGAGAGAGTGGGAGAGAGTGGGAGAGTGGGAGAAAGATAGAGTGGGAGGGAGAGAAGAGGAGAGTGGGAGAAAGAGAGAGTGGGAGAGAAAGAGGGAGAGAGGGAGGGAGAGGGTGTGGGAGGGAAAGAGGGAGAGAGGGAGGGAGAGGGAGAGGGAGAGAAAGAGATAGTGGGAGAGATGGAGATAGAGAGGGAGGGAGAGAGAGGGGGAGAGTGGGAGAAAGAGAGAGTGAGAGAGAAAGACGGAGAGAGGGATGGAGAGGGAGAGGGAGAGGG
>VCHN02003705.1:0-13526 GCA_007115665.2 Sequoiadendron giganteum
AGTCTAGCTGGACAATCCATGGAGTGGCTTTCAAAAATCACCCCCCCATCAAAACCTTTGAGGAGTTAATAAATAAATTCATATCGCAATACTCCTACAACATCCAACACCAGATAACCATGCTTGATCTTTGTAAGGTGAAACAAAAATTAGGGGAATCTTTCACTACATTTTTGCAAAGGTGGAGAAGGGTATTTGCTAGATACTCCCATCCTATTCCTGAAATAGAAAAGATGGAGATCTTTATTGATAGTCTGAACCAGGAGATGAGTTACAGACTAAACCTCCACTATCCTCAATCATTTGAAAAATTGATTGAAAACACGATTACTATTGAAGGTGCTTTGGTCAAATGTGGGGTTCTGAAAATCGATAAGGAGGGTTCAAATTTGTACAACAACAACAACAAAAACACTGGTAACAACAATGACAAGTCATGATTTTGGACTCAAAATAAAAATGTTGTGAATGATGGGGTAGTAGATGCTAACAATGTAAAGGTGAAATATACCGTCCTTAATGTGTCAGGTGTTCAATGTAGCAACAATAATGCTGGAAATTCTAGTACCCAAGGTAATATTTCTAATTAAGGGAACGTGACTAATAATCATGGAAATAATTTTGGCAATAATTAGAATTCGAGTATGCCTAGGTCTTCATATTTTTTGAATCAAAGGAGTTTTACTCCCTTGGGAAAATCTTTAAAATCCATTCTCAAAGAAATATTGAATCAAAATGCTATTACATTGCCACCACAAACAGACTATGAGCCTCGAGTTAAACCACCATCGTGGAATGACTCACACTTTTGTGATTATCATAGGTGTAAAGGTCACAAGACAAAAATTTTCCAAGGGTTAAATAATATTGTTCAGGATCTGATTGATAACCACGCCATCATGGTTGAGGGACATAATGTCAATGATAACCATCAAGCATTCAAGGACCCTCTCCCTAATTATCAAAAAAGGGAATCTTTGGATAATAAGGGAAAAAATGTTAATTATGTCCATGACACCATTATCAATCATATCTATACTGACGATCAGCAAATCAATTCCATCCAAATCAAAGGTAAGCAAGAATATCAAGAGGTCAATGCTATGACACGGGGACAAGCTAAAATCATTGTCAAAGGAAGCTCATCTAAAGCAAAAATTCCCCCTCCAAGTCAGTACAATTTGGTTGATTAACTACTAAAAACACCAGCCCAAATTTCTATATTGGAGCTCTTAAAATTGTCCCCTACACATAAGGATGTTCTAGAAAAGGAACTTGTTGATACAACTGTATCCCCTGATCTAGATATTGATAAATTTCAAGCCATGGTGGGACACTTGTTCCCATCCACATGTTTGTCCTTTACTGAAAAGGATGGCTCATCCATAAACCATCCACATAATTCATCACTCTACTTAGAGGTCATGGTTCACAAAGCTCGCATTAGACGTGTCCTAATAGATGGGGGAGATGGATTAAATATTTGTACTTTGAAGGTAGTCCTAGCTTTGGGATACTCTGAATAATCTATAGATCGATGAAGGAAGATTACAATCAAGGCATATGATGATGAGGAAAGGACTTCCAAGGGCCTCATCATGCTACCAATCAGAGTGGGACCTATTGTGAAGAATACCTTTTGTTAGGTTCTAGAAGAAGATCTAACTTATAACATACTCTTGGGTCATCCATGGATCCATGACATGCAAGCTGTTCCATCTACTTATCATCAGTGCTTAAAGTTTCCATATGATGGATAGGAAGTAATAATACCTGTTGATTACATTAGCAGTCAAACTTGCTCTAACCTAAGAGCAACTCAGAACACACTCGTTCCCCATAATAGAGAAGCCTTGGTAGTCTCTACCTCAAAGTACAATGACCAAGCAAGAGAAATGATAACTAATTTTGGTGCCAAGCTGAAATTGAAAGATGATGGAGTGGGAGAATATTCTTTATCTCTCTAATCTACCCAAATCTCCAAGATCCCATGGTCAACCTTCAACATCCATACAACAAGCTACAACAGCTTTAGCCTTAGCTTCAGTTCCCATCACCAAGTTTAATGGGATATTTATCAAAGAAAATGAAATGGAAGATAGAGCTATCCTTGATTGGCTCTATAAAGATGAAGAATCAGTACTACATGTTAAGTTATCCACAGAACAATATGGAGAAGTTTATGCTATCATGCAACAAATGGGTTATGAAGGAAATGGCCCTATAGAAAAGGAAAGAGGGTATTGTTGAACCTATCCAACTGAAAACCATGCACCCAAGAGATAAAAATGGATTAGGATATGGTGAAGATACAAAGAAAGAAGTAGCACAAAGACCATCAAATGAGGAGTTAGCTTAAACAATTTTGCGAATTCAAGAAAACAATTTTGACACTGAATCCAATGAATATGAATGGGACACCATCTATGACGATAAATTCTGGAGGGATAAAAAGGTGGATGTCATAAAAAATTTCACACCCACACTCGTGCAAGGGGAAAGCTCAAGGCCTCCAGTTGATTACTCTCTACAAAGAGATCATGACTCAAGTGAAACTGATTCGATTCAAAGTGAGATAGATAATCTATAGGAGAATACCATCCTAGATCTCCCATATAATGACATTAATAATAGTATCATGACTCTAATGGCCAGTGACCTTACTCATCCCAATGATCCATTTCCTTTGGTCCATCCTGAACTTATTGATTGGGAACAAGCCGCACCTATTGATGTCCCAACCTTTCCAAATGATGAAACCATTATAAATTTCCTTTGCTCATCCCAACCAGAAACAAGTTCCACTAGGGAATCACAAGATGAGAGTTTTCGATAGGAAAGTGCCAAGTTTCTCAGCTATGAAATAAATAACATAAAAGAACGATCTAATGGTGAAAACCTAGCAAAGGCAGTATTAGATCAAGAAAAGAGAAAAATAAAAAGCATATCCAATGGTGAAAACCTTGCAAAGGTGCCAAAGGATGTGAAACTTGACACTCTCCTGGAACACTACCAGGAAAGGTCTTCTATCTTAATTGAACCAACCGAGGCACTCAATATAGGTACTACAGAAAAGCCCAAAATCTTGCAATTGGCCGCATCTCTAACAGAAGAGGAAATTCCTAGATTCATAGAATTTCTTAAGAACAATCAAATCATTTTTGGATGGTCCTACATGGATATGCCTAGATTGGATCCTGATCTCATCATGTATCACCTATCCATTATGTCAAGGAAAAATCCTATAAAACAAATACTCAGAAAAATGCATCCGCATGTTGCATTATTGATTAAAGAGGAACTAAAAAAGCTTTTGGATGTTGGATTCATTCAGTCTATTGACTATGTGGAATGGATCTCCAATATTGTACCTATCTCAAAGCCAGATGGACAAATTATAATTTGTACATATTTCAGAGATTTGAACAAGGCATGTCCTAAAGATGATTTTCCTCACCCAATATTGATATGATTGTTGATTTGACAGTTGGGCATGCAATGTACTCATTAATGGATGGATTTTCAGGATACAACCAAATAAAAATTTCACTAGAAGATCAGGATAAAACAACCTTCATATGTCCTTGGGGTACCTATTGTTGGAATGTAACGCCATTTGGGTTGAAGAATCCAGGAGCTATATACCAATGTGCAATGACAATGATTTTTCATGATATGATGCATACATTCATGGAAGATTATGTTGATGACCTCCTTGCCAAATCTAACACAAGAGAAGGACACATAGATATCTTATCTAAAATTTTCAAGCGAATGGAACAATTCAAGGTGAGACTTAACCCAAAGAAATGTGTCTTTGGAGTAAAATTTGGAAAATTGCTAGGTTATATTGTATCAGAAAAGGGAATTGAAGTGGATCCAGCTAAGGTACAAGAAATTCTTGATATGCCACCACCAAGGAACATTAGTCAATTACGCTCTTTGCAAGGACAAATACAATCCTTTCAAAGATTCATTGTCCAACTAGCGGATAAAAGTCTACCATTCACTCATCTCCTACAAAAAAAAATCCATTTAAATGGGAGGACAAGTGTGAAGTAGCATTTGAACAAATAAAGCAGTATCTCATGAATCCACCAGTGCAAGGAAAACCACTTATACTATATATTTCGGCCACGGAAGTGTCTTTAGGGGCATTATTGGCACAAGAAGACAACTTAGGAAAGGAGCGAGCCATTTATTATATCAGTCAAACTTTGACAAGTCATGAGCTAAATTACACATTCATCAAAAAATCTTGCTTAGTGGTGGTGTTCACTTCTCAAAAGTTACGACACTACATGCTAGCACATACAATAAAGCTTGTGGCCATGATTGATCCACTTAAATATCTTTTAAGTAAGGCAACCCTAACTGGCAGGTTGGCTAAATGGGTCATGATCCTAAGCGAATTTGGCATTCATTATGTGGATCACAAGGCTATAAAGGGACAGGTAATTGTTGATCAGTTAGTAGAAGCACCAATGCCAGCAAAACACCCAATACACATTGATTTTCTTGATGCCGATGTATTCACAACGGTTATTAAGCAGTCATGGGCACTCTGCTTTGATGGTTCCTACACTCAACATGGTTTAGGAGCAGGGATTCTTTTTATTACACCTCAAGGACATACCATTCCAAAATCTTACCGACTCATGTTTCCTTGCACAAACAACATAGCTGAGTATGAGGCATTATTAATTGGCATGAAAATTGCAGTGGATTGGAAAATCATAGAACTTCAAATTTTTGGTGATTCACAACTGGTTATAAATCAAATCAATGATGAATATCACACTAAAGATGAAAAGTTGGTACCTTACAAAAAGATGGTGGATGATTTCAAGAAATAATTTGTGGATATCAAGTTCATACAAATTCCACGTATTGATAATAAAGCAGCCGATGCAATGGCTACAATAGCATCTTTACTCTAGTTGATAGAGAATCAAACAATGTATGATTTCCTGGTAGAACAATTGTTTTCTCCTGCCCATGATAATCCGGAAACACAGACCATTTTCCACTTAAAAAATTATGATTCTCCCCTATATGGCCAAATTTATGCTTACCTAAAGGATACTATTTTACCTTTAGATTTGTCTAGAAAACAAAAAATAAATTGCATCCGTCAATCCTCCCGTTGCATGAATTACTGATGTATTATATTGGCATGGTTTGGATGGTACTCTCCTTAGATGTCTCGAACGTGATGAATCGAAAAAAGCTTTACACAAGGTGCATGGTGGTATTTGTGGGACACACTTAAATGGACTTACTTTAGCAAAGAAACTTGTGAGATTGGGTTAGTACTAGCCGACCATGGAGAAGGAATTGTTCATCTTTGTGAATAAATGTGAAAAATCTTAGATTCATGGGAATCTCATTCATACTCCTACTCAGGAATTACAACCCTTCAACACAACATGGCCTTTCGCTCAGTGGGGATTGGACTTGGTTGGCAAGATACACCCATCATCTTCAAATGGACATAAATTTATCATTACAACCACTGAGTATTTCACTAAGTGGATTGAAGCTTTTCCTATGACAATTTTTACGGGAAACAAATCTCTTCATTCATCTTAAATTATATCATTTGCAAATATGGTATTCCCAACTCCATTATCACAGACAATGGTAGACCCTTTAAAAAGTAGGATGTTGATGAACTATGTGAAATATTTCACATCCAATATAGGTTCTCTACACCTTATTATCCGCAAGGGAATGGTCAAGCTGAAGCTTCAAACAAAACAATTCTAAAGATTTTGAAGAAAACAGTGAATGAAGCAGGTCATGATTGTCATGTCCAATTGAACCTAGCATTATGGGCCTATAGAACAAGCATTCACACACCAACGGGTGCTACTCCTTATGCTTTGGTTTATGGAGCAGAAGCTATTCTACCATTGGAAGTTTAGATTCCTTCACTTCGAGTATCACTTAAGGGGCTAATCAATGATGAAGACTACAAAGTATCAAGGTTGCAAGAGCTGGAACTGCTTGATGAACGACGTCAAACTGTAGTTAATCATTTGAAGGGGTATTAACAGATTATGTTCCATAGCTACAATCATAGAGTCAAACCACAAAATTTTCAAGTGGGTGACTTGGTTCTCAAAGAGAACCCTCAAAATCAGCAGGATCGGGAAAAGAAAGGCAAATTTGAACCTAATTGGTTGGGCCCATTCGTAATCATTGTAGCATATGGATCGGGGGCATATCAGTTGACAATAGCAAAAGGGGACCTATTTGAAGATCCAACCAACAACATGCATTTGAAGAAATTCTATGCCTTAAAAAATGAAAAACAATACAAAAAGTCCCGAAAAAATAGAAAAACAATACAAAAAGTCCTAAAAAAATCAAAATAAATACAAAAAGTTTTGAAAAATAAAAATAAAAAATCATTGCTTTGATGAAAACCTGGCAAAGAGGCATCTTGGTAACAACAAAAAAAATCATAAAATCAAGAAAATGGTGCAATAAAATAAAATGGCGAAAACGTGGCAAACAAGCGTTGTTTGTGATTTCGTTTGGCTCTCTTATCTATTAGGATACCCTTTTGCATATTCATCTTTTCATTTGTATCGCACACATGCCTAATCAATACATTTACATCATACATCACATCATCTTCTTGAAACAACAAGGATCTCATCATGGCTTGATGATTCGGGTTATCCTTAGCAATAGTTGTGTCTAAGAGGAGTCACAGTACAAGGTCATTAGGGAAAGGCAACTCCCTTCTTGGAGCTTTCTAGCAGATAATTGATAACATGTGTCAAGAATCAAAATATCAGGAAACAACAACATGATCCAATTACATTTGAGACTGCACGACTATTTTGACAGATAAGAGAAACAAAAATTGGATGATCTTAATTTGAATAAAATGAATGACAAACTTAAAGCATAAGTTGTAATTGTTGTTTTGATATTTGATGACATCATATCTTTGGAGTGATTCGATGATATATTGAATTAGAATCACAAGGAAGAAGTATGATTTTTCTTGGCTTGTTGTCTATAAATTAATCATTAGTATTCTGCAAATTGGTTAGGGACATGCTCTACAATGTATCATTGATGACATTTCAGAATTTGCATAAGAAAATGGTTAGTTTTTATTTTTTTATGCAAACAATACTCAAGTCATCTTGGTTCAATTATACCTCGATGCTTGTATTAATTTTCTATATCAAAAATCATGAAAGTAGTACTCAGGTCATCATTGGTGCTAACATACCCTTTGATGCTTGTACTAACTTTCAACATATCAAAAGGCTCAATGATGAAAATCAAGCACAACATGGAATGGCAAAAGAGAGAATGATTCATTACTACATTCTAGGACTGCATGATTCATTTAGGATTGCATTTTTTAGGCTGTATGAGGTAGAATTTTTGAAGGTTGGTAAGTATTTCATCTATCTTTTCAAAGAAAACAATTGAGTAAATTTGGACATTTGTAACATCATTTTCATGATCATTCATTTCACATCATTTTCCATTATCATTTACTTTATCATTATCATTGCACTTGCATACTTACATCATCATTTCATTTCATTATCATATTCATTATCCATCATTACATATCATATGCATGGTCATTATTTTAATCATTCGTTAATCATTCATTAACATATACATTTGCATATTTCACACACATTCATAAATAAAATTGCATCCATTTCATTCTTTTCACATCATCACTTAGGTTATCATAAGTTCATTTCCATTACAACATATATCATGTTCATTTCCATTACATCATTATTATCATTCATATTACATCATAAATCATATCCTCTCATTTCATCAAAAGCATTTACATCTTACATCATACATTCATTACATACATCATGAAAAAAAAATCATTTAGATTACATCATATCATTATTGCATCATCATACACGACATAGCATATAAAAATAAAAACATGCATCCATAACATGTGCATAAATCATCCATAACATGTGCATCAATCATTCATAACATGTGCATAATCAAATCACCACTGCATCTCATAAATCTCATCAAAACAAATATCCAAAAATACAAGGATATCAAATGTTTCATAAAGATAAATCAAATACAATGGCATAAATGTGTCCCACATGCCCATCACTGAGGGGCATCTAATCATGGAGCATGATTGTTGTTGCCTCCTGAGGTAGTAGGTCTCATCAGATCTCTGCTCCCAGAAGCTCTGCTCTCTCGTCTGACTGGCTGACCCACACTCCTGGTAGCACTCCTGGAATGACTGCGTGAATGGGTTCGAGACCGAGTACCTAATTGTGTGAAGGAAATCCTCCTCTCAGGTGGGACTACCTCAAAATACCTCATCCTGTAATACTCAGCCTCCCGAGTAGTCTCCAGCCCCTCTGCCACAACCTCTCCAATGGAGGTGCTCTCAACTGATCTGAGAAGCCTCTCGGCTATCCCCTCAGCCTGTATGCATCTCTCTCTGAAACTGTCTCTCTCAGCTATAACTTGAGCTACCTGTGGGTTAGGAGGTGGTGGCTATGCAATCTATGCCTGCAACTGACTAATGGTCCCCTGAACCTGTGCTAGCTGACTCCGAAGGGTCTGAATCTCTGCCTGTAAACCATCAATCTATCTCTAAGATAGAGCCCTAATAATAATCTGTGGAGCTGACGTACTCAGCTGGTCCACTACTCTAGATGTTCGTGGCCTCGTGCTGAAAGGCACATCAAAGAAAAATCTATCTCCCACCACCCCCGTCATCTCCGTCATCCCCACTATCTGAGTCATCTAACTCCTCATCCATCTCCTCATCCTCTGAACTCTCATCATCCACATCCATAGCCACCCCACCGATATCCTCGGCCTGCCCTACCTGTACCCCTCCCTGTGCTGGTACCTGTGCCTGACCCTATGGCTGCCCTATTGCTGGAGGTCCCTGGGGCTGTTGTCGCCTCACTCGTGTAACTAACCCTCCCATCAATGGGGCAGGCTCCTCTGGACTAGTAAATCTCGAGAAGGGATGTGTGTAAAAATAGGTTGCATAATCATCCATCATCACTGCATCTGTAACCTCTGGATGCATCACCCAGTAAGTTGGTTGTAGCTCCAAGTAATCTACCCTGGTTGCCTCAATGGTCACAAATGGACCCCACTCTGGTACATCCTCTCATCACCTAGCATAGTGTGCCACACCCTGTGGCATCATCTGTACCAATCCTAGTTGTCTCAACACACTCATAACCAAAAACCGCTCAATGATAAAAGGTGTTCGCCCAATCAGGTATCTGGATCTAGTCACATATGGTAGCTCTATATCATCGGCCTCCCATGGGTCATAGTCCACATACGGTTGCCAGATGACAGTATCTAAATCATCGAGTACACGCCGCCAGTACTCTAACTTGCTCAGCCTTGGCTGGACAAGGGGCCCTGTATATGCATAAACATATGGAAATCCAAGGGGATGATCTCTCCAGACGATGGGGTGTGTAATCACAAAGTGCTCCCATGCGAATATCTATAATAGAGTCACCCCGCAAGAGAGACTCTTCCCATCTGTGTACACGACCTGATGAAGATCATGGTACAGATGGGCAAGCATGCATGACCCCCATGCATATCTGGTACGATGGAGAAGCATGTCCTCTAGAATCCTACCCCACCCAACTGATAGTCCCTTTGCCCTACAATTAGGACAAAGGAAACCACCGATGAATCCTGCTAAAACTGAAGGCAGTGAGGCATATCTCTCCATCATCTCCTTCCAGGGAATCTCATATCCAAAGACATGAGGATCCTGGAAGACCCGTCTTAGTGCATATGTCCCCCCAATCTCCTTGTGATCATAGATCACAAGCTCTCCAACCACAGGAATACCTAGAATCCTATAAACATCCTCCGGAGTCACTGTGATCTCTCCTGTCAGCAAATGGAAGGTGTTATGCTCGTTGTGCCACCTCTCCGCTAAAGCAGTCAACAGTGCCTTGTTGACCTGATACTACGGCATCACCAACAAAGGACCCAATCCACACTGATATATAATCCCTAAATCATCCTCAGATAACCACAAAACCATCTCCCAAGTACGAGGGAATCTCTCTCTAAACTGGAGGAAGTTAAATTCCTCCTTTATCAGAACAATCCAGCAATCAAATCAGTTCAATCAAGCAATCAAATCAAATCTATCATCTATCATTTTTTTTCAAGAACGAAAGAAAATTTATCTATCTATTTGTTTTTCATATCACATGGAAGCAAATTTAAGAGTCAAATCAATCAACATCTATCAGCCTTTCAATCAGGAAAGCAAATCTATCAACTTTTCAATCAGGAAAGCAAATCAATCATTTCAACTATTTGTTCTTCAAACACGAAGGCAAATTTATCAAATCACACAAATCTAATCTTGATGTTTTTCAAAAGCATAAAATCAGTTGTCTAATCTAGAAACAATCATCAAGCATGCATCAATTTTTCTTCAAAAATTGAAATTCAACAAAAATCCATGGATGCGCCAAAATAGTCAATCGATGCACCAAAACATGGATGCGCAACTTTACTCCATAGATGCGCTAAAATAGATTATGGATGCGTGATTTCATGAATGCGCTAAAATAGTTCATCTATGTGCTAATCTAGCCTATGCGCTAATCTACCATCCTACACAGATAGGTTTCATGGATGCGCCATTTGATCTATCTTATGTGCTAATTCACCTATGCACGACTGTTTTGCACCTATGCACCACTTTGGATGCACCGGTTTATCTAATCTATGCACTAAAATAAAGCTCGTATCTGCCGAAATAAAATTCTATGCGCTAAAACAGAATCCAAAAAAACCAAAAAATCCAAAAAAGCATTCAAAAATCATTTAAAATTTGATAGAGAGGTTTTGATCGACTTACCAGAGGTCCATAGGCTGCGGGTCTCTGATGATGGTGGGCTCGCTCGAATCGGTGGTGCTCATAATGGATCAGAATCTCGCTTTTATCACCCAGAGCTCAGAAATTCTCAAAGGTTACTATTCAAATGAAAATGACTTTTCACCTTTTTCACCTTTTTCACCTTTTAAAGGGGTAAAAGTGGCAAATTATTTACATTTTTACTATGCAAAGTGCTATTTCGAGAGCTAAATCGCCAAATTTTTCTGAAATCATCTGAAAATATTTCAAATCATCCTCATCATCATTCTCATCACATGATTTACCTCTCGAAGGGGCATCATGCATCATCAGTCAAATTTTTCAAAATTAGGGGCAAATTCTTTGAAGCAATGCGTAAAACACATCATTTCAAAGAGGGGCAAAATGTACACATCTAAAAATGGTCACGGTTATTCAAACTTGTTAATTAATTAAATATAAATTATTTAATTAATATTCTAAAGTCATCTACATATAAATAAATTTAATTATTTATTTATATTGTTCATTTTCCAATTCTTCTAGTTTAATTAAATAAATAAGTTTATTTAATTAATGCTATCTTCCTCTTAATTAATTAAATAGATTTCACAATTTATTTATATTAATTATCACAAGTTTAAATTTTAAATTTAAATGATATTCTTCACTTCACATTTAATTAAATACTTTCAATATTTAATTAAAACATTTTTTAAAATTCTTCACTCTTCTCAATAATTAAATATTTTCAAATATTTAATTAAAAAGCTTTTTCTCTTCTCAATAATTAAATATTTTCAAATATTTAATTAAGAAGCTTTTCATTTTCCCACACATAATTAAATATTTATTTATTTAAATTATGGGGACACCTTTCATTTGTCTCTTCATTTTCCATTTGTCTCTTAAACTTCCATCTTCTTTTCAAATTCTCGATCTCTCACCGTCCATTTTAACAAGTTTGAACTCAACCATTGATCTTGGCCAGTTGAATTCTTGCCTTCAAAAATCTATAAATACAACCCTCTTGTGAGTTGAAAAGGACCTCGAATTCTAGATTTTCATACGTAGTTATTATAGTTGCATTTTAGTTTTATCAAGTATTTCTAGCATTTAATTAGCATTTCAATTTCATAGCTTAAAGCATATTAACAATGCACATGCATTTTCATTAATCTAATTCTCTCAAGCTACCATTCTACAAGCTGTTGTTTAAAATAACTGAGAGCCAACATCTTGAAACGAATCCTTGGAGATAGAGGACAATGGGATGAATTTGAAGAAGCTTCTTGTGTTTAGAGTTTGCATTTTTCTTTCTTTAATTTAGTTTCTTTAATCTAATGTTTCATTGGTGTATTAGATTAGATTCATTTTGATTTACACATTCTAGCATACACAAAATTAACTCAAAATTTTTCCATAATATTCTATATATGATTAGATTAGATTCGCCTAAATTTTATAAATTATAGTAGAAATCTATATTAATTCACCAATAGTATATCATAATTATTAGTTGTTATAGGATCATATTTCTAATATTTAGTTTCCACCATTGATTTATAATATAATCTATTGGCTCTTGTTTTAATCCATGAGTTAAAATGTACTCATAATCTATAATTCTCATGGGGCCTACAATTTTGGGTCTCATGAGCATTTTAGATTGTGGGTAAATTTTACCTTACAGAGTACAACAAGGGTTGTTAGATCAATGATCTCAAAGTAATTTTGAGACCCATGAGAGTTATAGATCATGGGTATATTTTACCTTGTAGAATACAATGAGGGTCATTATATTATATTTAAAAATAATAGTGGGATGTAAATATATAGTGTACCCCTTCAACCCATTGATAATTTCCACCCTTGAGCCCCTACTATCCCATGAGAATTATTTTTACATTGGATAGCTTCACCATCATAATTAATGCACTTTCCTATTATTTTTCAAGATTTGCCAAAATTTTCTATAAATTTTTAGTGATGTAAACAAATTTTCGATAAAATTAATATTTTTTTCAAAAAAAAGGAAGGATTCACCAATAAAAATTAATAGTTTTTCTTAAAAAATGAAAGATTCATGAAGATTTTATCTCTTTTTGAGGGGGGGGGGGTTTCTTAAAGTTATTACTGACCCCCACCAACATAATTAGAGAAAATCTATAGAATCATAGGACAAGGAATCCAACACCTTATGATTCCCCAAGGATCTTCGAATCCCCAACAAACTCAGGCTCCTATGGGTTTAATGGAAGGATCCTCATTCAGCACCTCATCACAATTTGCTAAGAGAAGAAGGAAAAAGTATATCTATCGAACTCATTAGACTAGTGAGTGGTGGTTAAATTAGTATTCTAAAAAACCTCAAACCCTCCAAAGAAAACAAAGACTTTAAACACTACCACATAAAAATGAAAATGAAATATGAAGACAATGTACAACACAACACAACACTAGATGTATGAATGGGAGAAACATGGTGATAAATGCTACTAGGATCTACTATCCTAATCTATCCTTACAAATGAATAAAATATACAACTTCATTTTAGGGCTACAACCCAAGGAATATACAACTCCCTAATTATAGGTTTTAGGGTCACTCCCAAGGAAGCTA
>VCHN02003627.1:0-13727 GCA_007115665.2 Sequoiadendron giganteum
ATCCTTGAGTAGGGTAGAGTGGAATACCCTAGGAAGACCAAATAATAGGTCTTGGGAAGAGCAAGATTGATGTTGAAGGATAGGACTCCCCATCAAATTGGTATCAAAACCAATAAAGGCTTGGGAATTGAAACTAGTGAATGTCAGAGAGAAGTGAATCCATAGGAGAGAATACCATGGTGACCAATGCAGAGCCAGCTAGAGACTTGATAGAGCAGAAAGAGAAGAATAAGCATCTTGAAGAGGCTATGGAAGAGATGAAGAAAAAATTGGAAGAATTTGTTGAATCGGCAAGCAAGATGAAGGTACAGTTGGCAGAGGACAAAGACAAGGGTAAATACCAAGTGGAGGAGGACATAGAACTAGAACCTAACCCTCCAATAGCATAGGAACCCTTCCTCAAAGAATTCAAGGAATTGAGTGGCAAGGCACTTGAAGGTGTCCCTGTGTTCATAGGAAGAATGGATGCAGAGTTGGTTATGGAATGGATTGAGGGAATGGAGAATCATCTTGAATGTGATGGAGTTACTGAGGCACAAAAGGTGAAGATAGCCAAATCAAGGTTAAGAGTAAAAGCAGTAACTTGGTGGAAGTTTCTACAAGAAGAAAGAGAGATGGAAGGCAACAAACCCATAGGAGTTGGAAAACTATGGTGGCTAAAGTAAAGGAGAACTATCTACCTGAGGACTATGACATCCAATTGCACAAGAAGAGACAAAATCTCAGACAAAGAGACCTAGATGTAGCTACATATTCAGAGGAGTTCCAAAAACTAAGCCTTAGATCTAGAGTGCAAGAAGTTGAAAGCATCAAGGTTGCTAGGTATCTAAACAGACTTAGATGGAGCATCCAAGAGGATTTGATTCTTTTCACACTTACTACCCTCCATAGCTGCTATCAAATGGCTATTAAGGTGGAAGAGAAACTGAAAAAGAAACAAGATTCCAATACTAGAGGTAAAGGAAGAGGTAGAGACTCTAGAGGTGGACAAAGAGGAGGTTTTGGTGGAAGAAGCCATGAGAATAGAGGGCAAGGTGACTCCAAGGTTGGAGAACAATCCCATGAGTCAAATAATAGAGAGGGTTATAGAGGTAGAAGCTCAAACAATGGTGGAAGAGGCAGATCAGGAGGTTTTGGGAGAAGCTCTCATTTTGCTTCCAGGAAATGCTACAATTGTGGACAGTTGGGTCATCCGGCTTATAGGTGTCCTGACAAGCCAACATCTTTGCAAGGTGAGAGGAAGATCAACTATGTTCAAGAAGAGGACTGCTCCAAACATTCAGAGGTGAGTCTAGATTAAGAGAAAGGGGAGAATCTCATGTTAAGAAGGATTTTGATCAAAGCACCTAATGAGGATGAACACAAACAAAGGAGAGCTCTTTTTAGGGTCAAGTGCAAGATATTAGGAAAGGTTTGCAAGGTCATCATAGATTAAGGGTCTACTGATAATGTCATCTTTGAGGAGGCAGTACAAAAGTTAAAACTCATCAAGATACCCCATTTGTGTCCTTACAAGGTTACTTGGTTGAACAAAGGGCATAATATATTGGTCAATGAACAAGTTTGGGTTGAGTTTGCTATTGGAAAGTATCAAGACAAGATACTATGTGATGTGTTACCAATGGATGTATGCCATTTTCTGCTTGGTAGACCATGGCAATATGACAGGGAGGCAAGACACCATGGCAAGGAGAACAAGTACTCATTCAAGAAGGATGGAGTGACTTATAAAATTCAGTCTTTGTTAGAAGAAAACACAGTGGAAAAGGTAGAAACCAGTGTCCTTTTGATGAGTGGAAAGGAGTTCCTAAAATACATCAAGGAGGAAGAAGGGGTTGTCTATGCAATCATGTTGAAACCAAAGGAAGAGGAGTTACCTAATCAGCTACCTATGATAGCAGAAGTGAAGCGACTATTGGATTAGTTCAAAGACATCATTTGTGAAGGTACACCAGCTACACTACCACCCAAGAGAGCAATTAGTCATCAGATATACTTTATACTAGGAGCAACATTGCCTAACAAGGATGCATACAAGATGACACCGGAGCAGAATAAGGAGATAGCAAAGCAAGTTCAAGAACTTTTGGACCAAGGGCTGATCAGAAAAAGCATAAGCCCATGTGTTGTTCCAGTGGTGTTGGCACCTAAAAAAAGAGGTAAGTGGAGGATGTGTAGTGATTCTAGGGCCATAAATAGGATACCCATTAAATATAGGTTTCCTATTCCTAGGATAGAAGATCTAATGGACTGTTTAGGGGGTGCTAAGTACTATTCCAAAATTGATTTGAAAAGTGGCTATTATCAGATTAGAATGAAAGAGGGAGATGAATGGAAGTCAGTTTTTAAAACTACAGAGGGGTTATATGAGTGGTTAGTAATGCCATTGGGCTTACAAATGCACCTAGCACTTTTATGAGGGTGATGAATGAGGTCTTGAAGGAGTTTATAGGAGTCTTTATGGTTGTCTACCTAGATGATATCTTCATCTTTAGCAAAACAAAAGAAGAACATGTGGAGCACTTAGAACTTGTGTTGAGGAAACTTCAAGAGGAGAAGCTCACCATCAATCTTGAGAAGAGTGAGTTCATGAAGCAAGAGTTAGTTTACCTAAGAATTGTAGTATCTCAAGGGAACTTGAAGATGGACAAGGGCAAGGTTGAAGCCAGTCTTAGTTGGCCTACTCCCAAGACAGGGACTGAAGTTAGGAGTTTCCATGGATTGGCACAATTCTATAGGAAGTTTGTGAGAAGGTTTAGTGAAATTTGTGCACCGGTTCTTGACACCATCAAAGGAGGACTGAAAACTAAGTTTGTGTGGACTAAAGAAGCCAATGAAGGATTTCAAATATTGAAGAGGGAGATAGCTACCCAACCTATCTTGGTTTTACCAAGCTTTGACAAACCATTCATAGTGGAATGTGATGCAAGTAACATAGCAGTTGGGGCTGTTCTAAGCCAAGAAGGCAGGCTAGTGGCATTCTTTAGTGAAAGATTGAATGAAGCAAAGTCTAGGTACTCATCCTATGACTTAGAGCTATATGCTTTGGTGCAGGCTCTCAAGAAGTGGAGGCACTACCTATTGCCCAAGGAATTTGTGGTATACACCAACAATTAGGCCTTAAGCTACATAAATACTCAAGAGAAGCTCAGTTTGAGGCACATCAAGTGGATGGAGTTTTTGTAGTCATACACCTTTACCATCAAGCATAAGAAGGGGGTTAACAACAAGGTTGTTGATGCTCTTAGTAGGAGGTTGCTTACTGTCCAAGAGATACAACTACAAAGCACAGGGGTTGAAGGATTCAAAGATCTATATGAAGGAGATTCTAATTTCTCAGTGATCTACAAGGTATGTTCTGATTTTGAGAACCATTTTCACAGTGAATATGCTCATTACACCTTGCAAAATGGTTTATTGTTTAAGGGGAAGCAATTATGTGTTCCTAAAGGTTCCATGAGGGAGAATCTAATCCAAGAAAAGCATAATGGCAGTTTGAGTGGTCATTTTGGTTTGAATAAGACACTAGACTTAGTGGAGAGGTTCTATTGATGGCCTAAAATGCAAAGAGATGTAAGAAGATATGTTGAACAATGTGAAGTATGTCAAAAGGAAAAAGGAACATCAAGCAATGCAAGTTTTTATCAGCCATTACCCATCCCAAATAGACCATGGGAATGCATAAGCGTGGACTTCATAGTAGGGCTACCTAGGACACCAACTGGTTTTGACAGTGTATTTGTGGTAGTGGACAGATTTAGCAAGATGAGCCATTTTATTCCATGCAAGACAACACATGCTGCAATTCAGATTGCACACCTATTCTTCAAGGAAGTAGTGAGGATACATGAGTTCCAAAGGAGCATCGTTGCAGACAAAGATGTGAAGTTTATGGGGCATTTCTGGAAAACTCTTTGGAAGAGGCTAGGAACCAACTTGTCTCATAGCTCAGCATATCATCCACAAACGGATGGACAGATAGAGGTGATCAATAGGGTACTTGGGAACTTATTTAGATGCTTAACTAAGGAGTATGGAAAAGGATGAGAGCAAGTGATTCCACAAGCAGAATTTGCTTACAATGATAGCACAAATAGGACTACAGGTAAGAGTCCATTTGAGATAGTCTATAGTTTACATGCAAGGGGTGTACTTGAGCTTAGAGATCTTAAAGGTTATGAAGGAATCAGTGGTCATGCTGATGATTTTGCTCAATCAATGAGAGAGGTTCATGATCAGGTAAAGAAGACAATAATAGAGGCTAACCAAAAGTTGAAGGCTAAAAGAGATGAAGGGAGAAGAGAATTATAATTTAAGATAGGTGATATGGTGATGGTATACTTGAACAAAGAAAGGTTATAGAAAGGAATTCCAAGCAAGATATAGATGAAGAGGATAGGGCTATGTAAAGTGTTGACTAAGTATGGGTCAAATGCATACAAGGTGGAGTTACCCAAGGGGATGTCTATTTCTCCTATCTTCAATGTGAAAGACTTGGTGAAGTATAAAGGACTAGAAATGGATGAAGAATAGTACAATGCTGAGATAAACAAGGATGTGGAAGCACTCAAGGTACCTAATCAGATCATACCACAAGTGGACAGGATTTTAGACTCAAGGGTGAAGAAGACTAGGCACAAGACATACAAGGAGCACCTAGTGAAGTGGAGACATCAACCAGAGTCAGAAGCTACTTGGATAGTAGAGATTGACTTTTAGAAACATGGGATTAGTGAGGAGCTCTTCACACCATATGTTCCTTAACTTCTTTGTTGCAGGGGGAGAATGGTGCAGGAGCACCTTAAAAGGTCTTTTGGAAGATCTTGGCAATTTTGGCTTGTAGGTGGTTCCATCCAACCACCAAGGTAATAAGGACTGTGATGTAAATTCCCAACATAGAATTCATGTTTTTTAGTGGAAAAATTAGGTTGGTTTAGAACTTGGAGGTTTGGAAAAGTCTGAATGTTAAAATTAGGCAAAACTAGACAAGGTTGTCTTAGGAATTTGGCCTAAAAATGAAAAAATGGCATTAATGATGTTCTAAGTCTGACCCAAGGGTCCTATCACGTGGGATAAAGGTATATAATTTCATCCAAACCCTAATACCTGGGCTGGAAGTTCATTTTCATGAATTGAGACTTGGAGATCATATTGTGTGAGTGGAATTCAGCAACTTTTGAGTGAATTTTTGTGTTTGAGCCTTCATCCAATCAAGAATGGATTGAAAGCACTATTTTAATGCTTTGAGTCTTTTTTTTTTGTCAATTAATTTCTGTGTGAAGCATTAGATTAATCATTTAATTCAACTGGTTGTCATTTTACAAGTTTTAGTGTTCTTGGTTGCACTGTCGGTTCAGGCAAGTTTTTGTAAATAATGATCCCCACTTGAATTCCCATGGAAAGGATACCATGGACACTTTAAATTAAGTAGGGGACTGTATTTATAGTGTATATAGTGTGTTCGGAGTCTTGGTTTGCAGGGGAAGAGTTGAATTCATCAAACACTAGGCGAGTGCAAGTGCATTCCGGCTAGTGGCTTGGAGAGGACAACAGTAAAGAAAGCTGCTAAATGGATTGGCTCATGAAAATAAAGAGAAAGGGAGTGTGGTAAAATTTATTATAGACATGTGTGTGAAAGGAGGAGAGTTGGGGAGTTCAATGAAAACCTCAAAGCTGGAAAAAGGAGCCAAAACCCTAGAAACCCTTAAAATTAGGGGGTATGAGGACAGTCATATGAACGTCCATTTGGGAAACCTTACACCAGGTAAATATTGAAGCCTAGGGTACTAATAGAAAGAATATCAAAAAATATTTTGGGGTTGTTAAGACCATTTTTGAGAAAATCCAAGAAAACGGGTTCTTGGAGGCCTAAAAGGGGCAAAAATGCTAGAAGGGCTAAAGGCTAAGTTTCTTGAATTTGATGGGTAAATGAAGAAATAAACCTGAAAGAAGGATAATATTGGATCAATATCACCCTAGGAATATTTGGAAGACCTATTCCAAGACCCAAGCAAGGTTTGGGATCTTTGTGGCAAAATTGAGCCTAGGGAAGCTTAGTGGTGAATTGAGAGAAACGGTGAAGAATTTGAAATTGGTGGAGAGTCTTATCAAGTGAGAGGGGTTTAGGAGAGTTCCTTGAGTAGGGTATAGTGGAATACCCTAGGAAGACCAAAGAATAGGTCTTGGGAAGAGCAAGATTTCTCTTGAAGGATAGGACTCCCCATCAACAAAGCATAGCTGGTTGCCACAGATTTTCACAAGTTGCGGGCATTGACTATACATAAAATTTTGCACGTGTTGCAAATATGTCTTCAATTAGACTCACACTCACTATAGCCACAACACATGGGTGGGCAGTACATCAAATGGATGTAAAGAGTTCCTTTCTTCATGGAGAACTTGAGGAGGAGATCTTCATGGAACAACCGCTAGGGTTTGTTTATGATTCATCCTTAGTGTGTATGCTAAGGAAATATATCTATGGCCTAAAAAAAGCACCCAGGGCTTGGTATGGTAAGATGGATTCCTACCTTCTATCTTTAGGATTCAATTGATGCAATTCAGATCCTAATGTGTATCTTCTCTAGCATGATGATGCATTGTTAATACTAGTTCTTTATGTTGATGACCTTTTAATCACTAGGAGTGCTTCCTCCGCTATTATGGCAATAAAATCAGCACTTCAAGGAAGGTTTGACATGATAGAATTAGGGTTATTGCATTACTTTCTTGGTATTGAGATATCTTAATCAGATTCTGTGAACCCCTAAACCTGCAAATGCACAAAGACGACAAACATGGTTAGATGCCAGATCAAAATGAATGCAAATATGAGAGATTCCCCATAAAATCCATCTATTCAAGATAAAATTAGGAATTAAATAACAAAACTTAAATAACAATGAAAGCAATCCTAATTAAGCTAATAGCATGACGATCTTATGGGGGAATTGGTGCCAATGAAGTATTGCAATTGGCCCTTTCCCAATTCCTATGTTGCAATGAAGATGATCTAGAAATGGTCAAATCTCCAAAGAGATTTGAGCATAACCTTGGTATCAAATGTGACAAAACGATGAATGCTTGGATATGATGAGCAAAATTAGTTCTCGATTGGAGAGAGTAACTTTGCATATGATTGTGGATTTGAGTATAATAAGTTTACTCAAATTGTGGATGTTTGAATGAGAGGAAGAGTCTCTCATTTATAGACTTCCAAAATGGAAGAGAGAATGAAAATAAGCAATGTGGGATCATTCAACATCCAATGGCCAAGTGCCACTTGTCAATATGTGAATGGTTGAGGAATGAGAATATTTTGGTCAATGTGCATGATAAATGCCAATGGATTCAAATTTGAATTTTGAATGTGACATGTTGGGGGGAGAGGAGAATGGAATTAATGTCACTTGGCTCAATGCACAAGGACATGTAAGAGGCATTGAATGCCTTGTTGGAAGTACCCTTCCCACTCAAATTTGAATTCAAATTTGAGGGAATATTCCTTCTCTATTCCATGTGAGGGAAAATAGAGAATTTAATAAATCAAAGTAATTGATTTATTGTGCAAGTTGCACTCTCCAGAAGATTTTAGTGATTGAGATTAAATTAATCAAGATTTTGTAAAGAGCGGAAAACTCCTTAAAATCAAATCGACAATACTTAAAATAAATTCCATTATATTCCAAATAAAGTCGACATCTCATTCATTCATTCATCATAAACCAAGTCAAATACATACAATGACATAAAAGTCGAAAAGATATCTTTCATTTCATTTCAGTCTAAATCATACAAGTGTCGAATTACACATTTCAAATAATAATTACAAAGGATGATACATATCCAGTTTACAAATCGAGACTTAGGCATTCAGTCGCCATAAGCTCGTCATTACATACATCATAAATAATAAAACATTAAGAAGAAGATTCAGTCTGTCGATCTTCCCTCCATAAGAAAATCTTCAAAAGAAGACGAGAACAAGGATCAGGCGTTTTTTCGCCCAACCTCGAAGCTTACACTTCCCCAAAATTTCTTAGCCAATCAAGAAATACTTGACCTGCATGAATCTCTTAGCAAAAAGCAGTCTATGAGCAAGATGGAATCTGGTGCATGCCTAGTATTACTAGTATAACCACAAGCATTTTCATTTTTCTAATTTAGTTAAGAAAGAAGCAAGTTCGATACTAGGATATGGTAGAGAGCATTCAATAATCCATCTATTTCAATGGTACAAAAATTACTTGGCCAAGTAAAATGTCATGCACGACAATAAAAAGTAGTTTTGGAAAAAGAAAAACTACACTCTCTATTTACCCATATTCGGCACCTGTCCCGGAAGGTAACTTTCCCAAAAACAACACATGTAGAATTATCTATCATTCATGCATGGTTCAAACAGTCAAACACAATCTTTCACAATCTTTCAAACATTAACTGTAAACATCGTTTAACGCAAAAAGAGTCAATCAAATACTACTTTTCATTGCTCCAGTTCGTAAAAAGTCATAAGATCAGTATTTTAATTCAGTCATTTAAATAATCAACAAGTTTAAAAAATGAAGGTGTATCTCTAGTATGTTGAGTAATACATATAAAAATATAAATTAGAAGAGCACACATTCAATTGTTTCAAACTCTTCTTTAATTTAAGTTGTTTAAAATTCGTTCTGATAGTTTTCAAAAATTGACTGAATTTCAAGTTTAAACGTTTTGATTCAAGTTTATCCTATTTTCAACGTTTTAAGTATCCATCATTTATCAAATTTAATCTATCTATTTTAAATTTCTGAGTTTTGACAATTTCCATGAAAAGCAAAATAATCAAGTTCAAATTTTGTTTCTACGTTTTTCTGTCAATAATTTCTTTATTTTTTGTCAACATGATTTGACAAAGTTGTATCATCATAATTTTGTTTCTCTCAATATGGTCAGTTTGTTTCCAAGTTTAATTGATTTTCTAATTTCCAATTCATTGTTTTATGAGCGAATTTAAATCAAGTTTATTTAATTCTCAGCATAAATAAATTAAATTTCTGTTTACGAGCTTTCTTGAATTCTGGAAAAATAAATACACAGTTGGATTTTTCCAATAGAATTGGTTTCCGATTCTAAACTTAGAACTTGTTTTATGTTTTGGGTTTACTCTTAAATTTGTTCAATATTAATAATTCAAGAATTTATATCAAGATTTCTCCTAAAATCTGTATTTCACAATTTGTCTTAAAATCTGGGAAAATAATTTCTTTCTAATTGTTCATAGTCAAATAAAAATTATAAGATCTAATTTAGAACTCTGGCAAAATTGTTGTTTCCTCTGTTTTGGATGCACCCTGCCTCGTCTCTCTCTGTTTTTGTTTCAAAATTTTGCAAGATAGAACTTCTTCTTTTTGTGCATTTACCAGTCTCTGGCTATCTGAAGAAATGGGAACGGGTCTTTTATTTGCTGCCTAGAATTGTTTGTGCCTAACTTCTAATTCTTCCTGGCTACGTAGACTTCTGTTGACTGAGGAAATGGAATCCAGTGTAGCCTGCGAATGGAGGAAGAGGGGAAGGCTGGTGCGTTCCTTCCTTTAGTTGCACTTCCTTTCTTGGTTGTTGCGCACAAACCTTTACTAGCCCCTCTTTGATACGTGGGGTGTGAGTGGTGTGAGGATGCGTCTGCAGCGTGGGAAGAAGATGGGAGGAGGCGTGTGAGCTCTACCTTGTTGTTGTGTCTTCCTCTTACCTCCTCACATGAATTTCCAAATTCTACAATGTCCCAATTTTTCCTCTTTTTTTTTTCGGGTTTTTGCTCCCAATTCAAAAAATTTTAATGTCCAAATTCTCTGTGTCCTCCCATCCGAATTTCCAATCTCATATTTATCTATTTTACATGCATTAATGCAAAATTGAGATCCACCATTTTCTCTTTGATCTTCAGATCAAATTCAAACTCTATGTTTTGATATTTAAGATATTTTTCTTTCTCATGTTTATCTGCAGTTCAAATTTGAATGCAAATTTGCATTTCTAATCTTGAACAAAACTTGATTTAATTTCCTAATTTTCACTAAGTTCAAATTATAAATTATATTTCTAAATTTTGAAATTCATTCATTTTCACAATTTCTAATTTAAATATCATTTAAATTTAAAATTACTTTATTTAACTAAATTTAATCAAATTTTAAGTTTAGAACTCTATTAAATTTAAATTTCAAAATTTCAACTTCATATTTGCAAAATAGGAATAAAATATCAAACAAACATTCTATAAATTTAAATTACATTAAATTTCATCGCTTAACAAAATCATCATCTATGAAAATGCATTTTTACAATTTTTAAGAAATCACACCAAAACTAAATTTTTTGATTCGCAAGCATAATATATGCACAAGACATTTAAAATATCAATCTACACGAGTGTGTGAGATCCCATCTATTTGCAAACATCAATCGGCTAAACAACTCTACCTGATCGATGTTCTTGCCTTCAACCTCGTTCACCTGTTTCCTACATTCACTTGCACTCGATTTATCATCAGTAATGACAAACCCTGAAATAAACATAAATACAATAATTTGCATTTCAATTTCAATTCAATTTCAACTTCATTGCATTTCGAATTTCAATTTAACCATCTTTAAGTAATCATTAATTTTAATCTAAATTCGATATAACAATTAATGTGTACATTTAATAAGTCTTCAAAAATCTGTATGTGACATCCTTCCCCTCTTGGAAGAGACATCGTCTCGATGTCTTATTAGTCATTCAATAAACATAAAATCATCATCATTATTAAAACATACTATCTCAATCAATAATATAGTATCTTAGTAAGTAAAGCAGAGTATCTCAATCAAGCAAAATAAAATTGTAACTAATAACATAGTTTTCCAACATAAATATAAGCAAAAATAATAGCATCCATGCTATCAAAGTTCACAATGTGTGAATCAAAAACCAGAGTATCAAGTATCTCATACATTAAGCAAATACTACTCTAAGAAAATAAATGAGGAAAAATGACATTCAATCGTCACAAAATCCTCCCATGTAACACTAGCATCAATCTACTATTTTCATTCAACAACACTAGTCTATAAGTGACGGAATTCTTAACTTCCAGTACATCAAAGGGTCTCACAAATCTCGGAGCCAACTTTGATGGTTTCCCAAATTATGTAATATTAACAAACATTTATTCTACATAGCAATCTTGTCTTTTCTAGACCTTGCTTCAAGTATCCTTATTATCACATAAGAAAATTTTGTATGCTTCACACATACTTACTCTCCTTAAGAACTTTATTCTATAAATACATTCAATATATATAATATTAACTATACCTAGTGATTAGAATTCATTGGTTCATGCCTTAGTCCTTAGTATAACCCAATGGAAAAGGAATGTCGATGCATTGTACACTACATCGTGGGTCCAATCCTTTCCTTTGTACTAATACTTTTAGACAACTCACATTCCAAATCCATTCGCCACTTACACATTTATTATCCTTACCATAGAGTACTTTACCTTAATTACTTGTCTATCTCGAGCATAACCTTGCTCGTAGACACTTATCAATTAAGTCTAATCGATCACTTCTATCTATTATTTCCTTTTTAACATTCTATCAAGTCTATGATTATGTTCACACCTTTTTAACTTTAATAGAGTTTCCTTTCTTTCCTTATAATAGTCCAAACGTCAATTTTAGAGATTATAAATCATTCAAGATTTAGTCCTCTATTTTTAATTATTTGACTAAAATAATATATTATACATTTCTTCAAATGGTTGTCTCATGGTAAGATTTCGGTTTACACAACCCTATCATTATTTGCTAAACTGAAATAACTTTTCAGATTTACTAAGCAACTTCTTACCTACAATATATTATTTAGAATCAAAATCCTATAAGCCGAGTTTCCAAACCCAATGGTTTCTTTGATGAGTCCATCCACTAGATCATTTTGTTAATTATATTAAACAAAGATAGATCAATTTGTCTTGCATTTTAATTTTCCTTCCAGAATCTTAAGTAGTTATATGTCCTACCAATGATGATTTCAGATCTTTATTTCCTAACATACAAACATTACCCTGCTACATTCAGTGCAGCTTCTCACTCTATCTTCTCCCAGATTATAGTAGATTCCTATTCGACAATTCTTTTTGTCAATCCGTTGTCCTAACCCTCACATTATTATCCTCGTTCCATTCATGTATATTCCAAATTTTGGACACAGGCTCTTTTACATCCAACAATAGTCTATCCTTCGACTAAATGATAACCTATTTAATCTTACACCATTATTAATCTTCATGTAAATATTTATGGGTTTAACCAAGATAATTCTCATTTATCTCAAGGCATTCATACCGTAGATTTTCTCTTGTCCTTAGATCATTTCCATAGATTCAATTTATCTTTTATCTCAATCCAATTTTCTTGATTTAATCTGGTACTAATTTTGAGTATTAATCCTCTTTGTATAACATTGATCTCCAGATAATAACAATTTTTAATTACATATCCAAACAACAAGCATAAATATTCAATATTCCATTTTGAGCACCAGTAACAATTCTGATGTTCTTCTCCGTAAGATCTTCAGCATTTCTTGCTAAGTGAAAATTTCTCTTTTAAAATAAGAGCTACTTAAAATAAAGTCTTGTCAATAATACGACTTCCTTTAACTTACTATGCATCCTCCTATGCTTCTATCCTTATAGAGTCTCATTAACTCCAATGACATTCAATCGCATGGGCAAATCTTTAAACCCAAAATTCCCTTCCAATTCTTAGGATGAAATCCTTAATTGTTGACTAGTCCGATTGATTATAGATTTATCCACTGTATATGGCTAGCCAAGACCCAATGTACAACTCAATCAAGCTTAATTCCGTATTATAGGTGTTAAAGAGTAGTTCCAATACCTAATCCAACTTAATAGGTTTAAGTCTCATCTTAAGGTATTCCTCTTTATTGAATGGACTTCTTGTCCCAATTAGGTTATCTTTAACCCAAGGTTTCATTCAAAAGTATGTAGTAATTAAGTGATCTAATGATTCTCATTAGGAGATTTTGGTGAGGTTCATATAACATCACATCTTACTTTATTATACACTTACCTCAATGGTTTAGATAATCAACCTATTCTCATCTGTAGGTTTCTAGCATAGTAAACTTCTATGTCCAATCATTTCACAACATGAATATATTTCATATCAAAATAACATCATTCTTTAAATTCTCTATATAAAATATATAGGAGTATTGAGACACTTCCTCCAATCACAAGTCTCTCAGATCTTTTCTTGTCATTCCCATAAATAATCATCTTCCCTATCATAATCAAGTTATCTGCTTATCCTTTTCTTATGCATTGATAATAATATTCTTTAAACTTTAGATCAGATAATCATAAGGTATAAAGATCATAGTTCTTAACCTTCCCATTTATCATTTTCCCCTTGTGGTCATAAAGTGTATGACTTAATTGTCCTTATGACTTGCAAAGAAAGTCATAACCCAGTTTTGTTGGGTGGGGTACTTAACTTGAGTCAATCCGCTCTCTTCCTTTTTACCCCTTAATCCTTCCACAACTTTTGTTCTTCTCATGTTGAACTTTTTTAGTAATTTTACTTTCCTTTTTGGAAAGTTTTTGTTGTCCTTTCTTGTTGACCTTTCATTGCCTATCCTTACCTCATGGCATACCTTATATACA